>OMKZ01054959.1:59396-86499 GCA_900302535.1 Neoniphon sammara | reverse complement strand
AACTAAGGAAAGCAGCCTTGTTTTGAGCCTGACCACCATGCATTTTTGAGTTTATAAAAATGGTTTTCAAACCATTTCATAAACCTAAAGGTGACTTTTTGATTTGATTTGATCTGATTTACTTGACCGTTAGTGATCCAATATGCACAAACAACTTACTGCACTTGAATAAAATAACAATCAAGAATAAAATGCAAAAAAGTCCTCAAAGTTCAAGAAGAAACCAGGTATGGCATAACAGTATTTTTTCTCAACCTGTAGCGGACCAGGTGATACTGCAACAGAAATTAAAATATGAAAAAACTGAGTTAAGGGGGTTTATCCCAGCAGAAACAAACTGCAGGCCAAAAATGACAGTGAAGTTACCCTACATTGTAAATTTCGGGTCAGTTCTCCTGTCCCCAGTCCTTGCCGAAGCCATTAGTGAGTAAAATTGCAAAGCTGACCCCAGGTCAGGCCTTGACATGGTGTAAGGCTGACTTCATCTTGCTCACACCCAGCTCCACACAGACAGACAGAGCTGGTTGTGGGAGGAGTCGTGGCAGCAAGAGCTTTCATCTAGCTGTACGGCCTTGGCACAACCACTGAAATCAATAACAGTTTAACAGATGGGTCACCACTTCAGAAATTGTCCCAAAGAATTAATTCTAGGAAAATCGAGCCCGTTCAAGCCAGTGGTAATGGGATGGGTGGACCCCGAGGACTAAAGTTTGGAGGATTTTAATTGTAGGGGAGTAGAGTAGAGCGTTTTTCACTGTGCTAGTGAGGCGAGGCTGCTGATGCTGTATTGGACGGGGATGTTTTGTGTGCTGGCTGACAGAGCTCGGTGGACAGATGGTGTTCTTTAATCCTGTCTGTGCCCTCTACCTCACTTCATCCCATCCTCCTCCCCCTTTTCTACAATCTCCCATTTTCTCTCTCTCTCACACACACGCCCCAGCCGACATGTACACACAGATATTTTTTTCCTCCCTTTTCCTTTCTTCTTTGTCTTCCGCTGGCTTTTCATCTCTGACTCCCATCCCTCTTTCTCTCTTTTGATAAAGCATCCCGGCTGCAGTAACTCACTCCGGACAGTAGAAGGGAATATTGTGCCGTTCTATGAGTATCGTCACACACTCACACACAAATACATACACAGCCATCAGTTACCTAGGAAGTGTTTATGCGTGTTTATATCTCTGGTATTGAAGCATCACAGTTGCTAAAGTTCAGCAAATGCAAAAGTTTGATAGATAATACATTTGCGTATTAATTATAAACACAGTGCACCATGTTGCTGTTTAAAAGGAAGTAACCCATTATATGTTTATTACCATAACACAGCTTGTTCTCTTGTGTCTGATAAGGCAAGCTGTTTATCCCACTCTCAGCAATGTCCAATATCGTTTGACCTACATTTCAGGAAAAGCCAGATTATTTTTTTTTTTGGCCTCTCATACCACACAAAGGCAGACGAAAAGACAGACAACAATGGCTCAGTAATGTTGCGTAGGCCTTAATCTAGGCCTGTGATCTCTTTGAATACAAGAAGGGAGAAAGAGAGAGACAGAGAGCGGGAGAGAGGGGAAACAACCTTGTTTAGACAGCCTGGTGAAATAAATCAGTTGTGGAGCTGATAAGGTTAATGCAACCATTTATTTAGACCAGTGTGGGAGAAGTGATAATAATATTGACTGTTTGATTCACTGCAACGGTCCAAATATCAAACACAAGAGACGAGGGAGTGTGTGTCTCTCTCTCTGGCCTTTTAGAAACAATGTGTCAAGATTACAGGGAGGACGATGAATCCTTTATCCTCAGAGGAGACCTCACAGAAACACTGCAACCCCTCAGTTACTCCTCATCGCACAAGGACAGATGAAATATGAGGAAAAGGGTGTCAGGATAGCTGCTTATTCTCCTGCCGGTGTGACAAAAATAGGAATTTCCTGTGAGGGGTACAACATCTTCAAATAAGGTTAAAGTGGCCTTGTTGCTCCAAAAATTAATGCATTATTTGTTTGTAATTTCAAGATTTAGGTTATTTCTGTACTTATTATTGTCTGGGACTTCAGGTCTAATGTCTTACACTATTAGATTTCAATTACATGCCTCCGATTTGTTGGTTAGGTCCCCATAACTCAGTTACCAGTCCTGTGAATAACCAGGGGAACCAAATAATGAAGAATCACATACTTACATCGTAAAGTAATCTGATTACTGTAACGCGGTACCAGTGGTAGTTGTGGTAACTTGAATCAAAGTGGGCTGAATCAGGACGGGTGGGGGATGGCGGGCAGCAGGGATGAAAGGGTGAGAGAGGTGTCAACCCGGCCACAAAGACCGGAAGTTGGATGGTTTAGTCTTCAAAAGAAAAGCCGCGCGGGCACTCAAAAGTCAACGTGTTCTTCGATGGGAATTTTGTTTTGAAAGTTAGAACAGGAAGTGGTCTTATTGTAAGTCTGTGGTACTTGACAATGGCTGGTGAGACAGACGGAGGGGGGAAAGAGAGCGAGAGAGAATAACGGGACCGGGTCGTTGTGGGAATAAAAACACAAAGAGCGAAAAACGCGACCGTGCGTGATAAGCCGCAGCGCTTAGAGGAGGTAAGCAGATGTCCTGACTTGTTATCTATACAACTTCGCAGCACTTGGTGGTAGTTTTTGTGTTTTAAAAATGTGGTACATCATCAGAAGTGTTGGGAGAGAGGACTAAACTGCGGGGCGGTGCACTCCTGCAGCCAAACACTCCAGACGTTTTGTTCTGCGTAGGGCCGATGCTCATGTTGGTTACTGCAGCTGGCCGGCTCAAATCTGAAAAACACCATGCGCAATTTAAGAGTTTGATTGTTGATACTTTGCGCACCTCATCGACAAAGAACAACAGTGACTATTTAATAAGTGTTATACTGAAATATTATGATATTAGCCAAAAATCGTACAAAGTCTCTATAAACTCAAAAGTATCAGGCACAACAATTCCCTGGAATATTGTCGTGATTTTTCGTTCTAAATCCTGGTGGTATTTCTCAGAGACACTGCGAACATTTTGTGCAGCATTACGCCAAAATGAACACTTGTTGCTTAGTTTTGAGAAAGCAAATTGAAGCAGGTTTAGGAAAGCTCTTGTGCTTTGCTTTGGAGGACCGACTGCAGCTTCACAGTGGGCGGCTGCCGTGATTTACAGGGAAGATGATAAAAAGGGGGCAATTGTGCCAAATCTAGCCCACCGCCCAGATACGGAAAAGGCTTTGCAGCATATTGCGAGCCCAGTGAAGAATGTCCCCTTTTAATCTAACCTTGAACAATGCTCCCTTTCAGCTCTGCTATCTCTGCGTTTTTTCAGCTGCCCTTGGATGTTTTACTCTGTTGCATTTGCCTTTCAAAAGTTTTGTTTAACTAGGCAAATTGTTTTTTCTTCCCAGCCAACTTTTCCCAGTTCTTACTATTATTCATTGCCATACTTCATTCTGAAATAGTCTACCTTTCCAAAATAATGATGCGGCTGTTTGTCTCTTATCAAACTAGACTTGGATGTGGCCCCAACATACCCCTAAACATTTAGATGTGTGCACTGGAGCTTGAGCAATTTGTCGTTATAGTTTTTGGCCCACTGAGCATTCATAAAACAATCTGCCCTCCTCTGCGCCTGGCCTTATTAACATGTCCATCTCCTTTATCCTCTGTCCCAGGCTGTGATCATCAAACTGAGTCTCCACTTCCTCCTTCTTGGCATCTGTAAGGATGCAGATGGGGCTTGAGTAGCCAGCGGACCACTGGCATGAAAGAAGAGTAGGAGAGAGGGATGAAGACATTCTTCATTCTCCGCCTGGATGACAGACTTCCCACAGATCTGCTGATTCGCCCCATCAGCTTTCTTTAGTGCTCAGCTGGTCTCGTAATAAAACCAGACTGTTGGAAAGTTGAGAACAGACACACACAGACACACTCTTTTTTTACTCCCTCTTGCTCATCTCTTGGCAGAACACACATATCTGCATTTTCGTGGAAGAGCACCAACACCTGCTGTTAGCAAAGGTAAAACCACTTCTTACAGACAGACTTAAGTAGTAGACGACACACATACACACGCACACACACTCCAGTGACATCATGGCAAACATGTGCCCATATGGCCGGTTCACCCATGCCGTGGTGCGGGGGATCCCAGAGAGCTTTGGGAAGGCAGCGGGGGACGGACAGGAGAACGGGGAGAACTCGGTGGACCTGGCCAAAGCTCAGCGTCAGTTTGGGGTCTTGACCGGAGCCCTGAGGCAGAAGGTGGGCCTGCAGCTGATCGAGATCCCCCCCGACCCTGAGCTGCCGGAGAGCTGGAGGATAGAGGATGTGGCTGTCATCCAGGGAGACACGGCGCTCATCACCCGGCCCTCCAAACAGCAGAGACGCAGTGAGGTAACACAAGAGAGCAGAAATAACTTAGTTATGCATTTTTCCATTAGTGATATCCACTGATATTATAGCTTTGCAAAAAAAAAATTACACATCGATTCTTCAGCCCCTTGTATGTATCATTCCTGCACATTTCTTAAAATGTTCATTCCCTGATTTATCAAATAATATGTTGTATATTTAGTCTACTGAGGTGTATTCAGTAAGTTGCGTTTTAAGCTCTGTTTATACAGTTTCAGTCAATTCTTAAGAGTATTGCAGTGTATTGTGACATAAATCGCATTGTGACCCATGTATTGTGATACATATTGTATTGTGAGATCCTTGCCAATACCCAGCCCAGCCCTAACTGATATGTGTATTAGTGTTTGATCTAGTTGTTACTTTTTAAAGAGTTAAGAAGATGCAAAATGACCATAATATTCATGAATAGGGTTCATAGGCTTGTTGACCAGTTCCAGTGACTCAATAATTGCTGGGCTCTGTGATTTTTTTGCCCCACAATTTAGTTTCCACCCTTTATTCGCTGTTTTGAAAGAAAAAAAACCTCAGGCCCACTGGAGTTTCAAGACAAAAAAAAGAAACTCCCATCACATTCCTTTGTCCATGCATTTATAGCTGTCATAGATGGAGGAGGCGATAAGAGTCAGCATCTGGCTTCTCAAGACATTTCAGCCACCAGGGCTAAAAAGCCTCATCCTCAAACCAAAAATATTAAATACACTGTTATGCCTGGTAAATATACTGCCTCTTCACCAGTTGTTTCTGTGGGATCTCTGCTTACTTGTCTTCACCGTGAAATGGGGACGTCACAATAGGTGATACCAGCACCTGTGAAATTACATGATTATTCTTACCTGATTGGATGCATGGCAAAAACAGAAAAACCTGTTCAGCACACGCTCCTTTATTTCAAAACTTTGTGTTTCAAGTATTTAAAACCTACGGGATATGTTAGAATAAAAACACTGAGTTACAAGTGTGACATCAGCCTGTAGCCTTCAAGTAGAGAACAACACAGAAGAATATTAATTAGAGGACTAGGTTAGAGGCACTGTCCAAAATGAAATACTTACAGTGTCCTCTAAGTATGACTGCAACTTTAAATGTTCCAGTATTTAAATTTCAGACTAAGGCTACATTAAAATGAGAAGACTGCGTTACAGAGTGAGGCATCAGGTTGTGTCAATACCGCTGCCAATAAAAAGACTTTGCTTTAATTACAGGCCACCTTATTCTAAGGGGATGGGAGGGATCTATTGCTCTATTGTTAATCAAAGTAAGATCATTTAAGCTTGTCTGTATTCCCTCTCTGTGCCCCCAGGCGGAGGCGGTGAGGAGGGTGATGTCAGAGCTCAACCTGAGGGTAGTGGAGATGGGAGCAGAGGAGGGGGGCTCTGGAGGGGCCACGCTGGAGGGCAGCGACGTCCTTTTCACCGGGAGGGAATTCTTTGTCGGCATCTCCTCCCACACCAACCACAGAGGGGCGGAGGTGCTGGCAGACACTTTCAGGGTGAGCAGCATGGGCTAGAAAAGACTGGGTGATGCAGGATAAATGAATGTAGCATCTATCAGTGACTTCACGTGTGATTGAGTGAATGAATGAATGGTCAAGCGGCGTGTTAGGTTCTTTTCAGCCAGTGAAAATGACAGCTGAGTTTACCAAAAACGACTGGCTTTAAAATAATCATTCTGTTTTTTAGCCTATGGAACAAAGACAGTTTTAGTGCCAAGATCCTTGTCTGAAAACGAGCCCAGCTGCCAGCATGAGCAGGTGGCCGTTAGCTGTATTGCCTTTGGGGAATTATACCTTGTAAACAGTGATGAATGAGGCTGCTGCATTGGCCAAATGATGGAGACCACACTGCAAGTCCCGGTAGGCTTGACATGACCCGCCAAGGAATATTGATTCCCTCAATGCTCTTAAGTGCCTTTTATGCACTTCTGTTTTTCTACACACACACAAGCAGACACACACATGTACTTCATACGTTGCATGTGTGTGTTTGCATGCATTTGTGTACATTTTTTGAGTGTTTGTGGTGTGTCAGTAGTATGTTTATGGTTGGGCGGGAGGGCTCTTGTGGTGAGCTCAGGGATGAAGACCATCATGTCGTTTCTTTCTGAATACACAAGACCATGATCCTTCAGCAGGCAGTTCACTCATGCGCTGACTATTTCATTTACAGTGCAGACTTCTTAACAATAGTCTTTTGAATTTGTATATTCAATGTCACACCTGAGGCAAAATACACCACTGCGTCCTTAGAACAATATTTATACCTTGATGCTTTTCAAAGCTGCTGCCAGCCTTTTATTTTTCATTCTTTCAGTTGTGGCGCTCAACCTTGCTAGTGCTGTTTACATGATTCCAGTCAAAATATTTGTCATTTCAATAGTGTAATCTTTCACACTGAATGCCCAAATCGTTTGCCAGCTCTTTGTATTTTGTAGGTCAGATTGATTCCTTTGTTAATTTGATTCAAATGTCTCCATGTGCAGGATATTGCAGGAATTGATCAGGAATTACTGATGACTGATTGAATGAAAATATTCAAGCAAAAGCAAAAGAAACAGCGTATTTTAAAAACAGACTGAATTATTGTTTCTGTTGTGGTTGCTAAAGAATGGTCTTAACATTGAAGATATCCAAACAAGGACCGGTGTTTTTGAAGGTACTGAGGTTTGGTACTGACTAGTATTTTTTGATTGCTGCTGCTGATAACCATTAATACTCAATGTTTTTTAAATGTCCATTTTCACGCCCCAATAAAATCCCCGCAAAGCACAAAGATTGACCTCGTAAAAATTGTTTCCTGCAATTTCATTCTTAACAGGGTGGAAAAGCCTCTGAAACAACATCCAGACCATCATGTGACAGGCTTTATAAACTGCCACCCCTGAAGATATTGATTAAAATATTTTCACACCACACTGGAACAGCATGATGGAGGAAACCATTTTGTCCAATAAATCAGTTAAACCTTGTCCAAACAATTGAATTAGTCACTATTCAGGAATAATAACTTAGTAATAAAGAATTATGTTTGTATTACAATGTATGGGTCCCTGTCCCTCTGTGGTCAGGACTTTGCTGTATCCACTGTCCCGGTGTGTGGTGGAGCTCGACTGAAAAACATCTGCTCCATGGGAGGCCCAGACACTATTATCATCAACAACAGTGAGGGGGCCAAGAAGACACTGCGGGTGAGTGAATGTGTATGAGTGTGTGTGTGTGTGTGTGTGTGTGTGTCTGTGCAGTGTATTGACTTGACTGAAATGCTGATGGCTTTGATCTTGTTTTTTCCCAGTTGTGTTATATTTTATATTTTGGTCACTGAAGATCTAACGAGGCTAGCTCTGGCTAACATGCAGTTTCTGTGCAGATGTTACAATTCCAGCACTGTTCTCATAACCCAACACTGCATCTGAAATGTAATTTTCAAATATGTAAAAGATACATCTATTCTACACAGATAGAAGTTTTCACGTCTCTAAGGAGCAATTCCAAACAAAATCACAGAATATGGTTTTGAACTTTAGATGGGAATTTGGTCTAAAGCATAATTAGAGTATTAAAACAGTATTTAGAAAAATCACCAGCAGCTGTATGAGATATTGATCATTTTCTTTACTCTGTATGAAAAATAATGCCCCCCAAAATTAGTTGGCATTGAGCATTAAAGCTTTGTGCTCCTCGAGGAAGGCCAGTGCCAAAACATATTGGAAGTTTTTAAATTGAAGTTAGTGCAGCCAAAGTTTCTATGAAGAATGCTTGGATTTTATTTTTCTTCTTTGATGCAGGTACCCACTGCCAAAGAGCACCTAATACTGAATATTTTGACACTGGACACCCAAATGTAGCACTCCACACCTATTATCTATCATTTGTCACCCCATCCCATCCAGTTGTGCTCTCTCATATCCCAGGGGAATCAGTCCATGTCTTAGTGTCTGTGTGTTTCCTCTCCCTCTGGCCTAATGTGAACTACACACACCCCAACTCCCGTCTGCTAATGTCATCCTAATGACATTAGTGCTGCCTATGTGGAGTGGTGTGAAGGTGAAGCAGAGTGCATGTGTGTGCCTGTGGGAGTGGTGCATAATAACACAGTTGTGTGTGTGTCCAGATGATGGAGCAGCTGACTGATCACCACTATGAAGTGCTCACTGTCCCTGAGGAATCGGCAGCCAACTGCATCTACATCCAAGGCCCCTCCAAACTGGACTACCTGCTGCACCCGCCCACCGAGGAATGTCCCGACAGCATCTCTGTGAGCACAGCTAACATCCTTTCCTCTAGCTTGAAGAGAGAAAACACAAAACAAAACAACATCTGGGCTTTGTCAAATTAAAGGAGCATTAAATAACCTGTGAGCTGTAATCTATTGCTGACCAGCAGGAACATCAATAGCACTCTTCTCAAATCTCAACGTGGCCTAATTTTGATATAAATAAATGAATAAGTCACATTTTCACAATACAAATGAGTAATGACCAATAGAAATCCCTAGTAAAGGGGTGATATATCGTCACAATGCAAAATACTGTAGTAATACTCCTGTTCTGTCATTTACCTTTTCTCTAGAGAGGAAGGCTTTTTACCCTTAGTAGCTGAAATTACGGTCATTTTGTGCTACGGAGCAGTAAAAGTCGTACTGATTACCCCTTTAAGATGAGAGATAAGATGAAAATTGAATGATCCCAGTGGGAAAACTATAGTCATTATACTCATTACAGCAAAGACTAGGGTGTAGATAAGAAACGTGCATTGAAAGCTCTGAACATCATATTTGGGAGAACAGATGAGTGCACGCAAAACTAGGAAAACTCAGGAAAATGAAAGCAATTTATAAGAAAACAATAGAGGAAGACATGAACAGCAGGAATATTCATTATAAACAAAGATGAGTTGTGCTCAGAAACCCTGAAACCTCAATTGATCACACACTTGGATCATCTCTGTTTGATAGGCCTAAAGGGAACTGATACACCTCTTAGTTTTCTGATGCTTTTTCGGAAACCTATAATGGGTTTTTCTTCCACTTTGCACAGCCTACTTACCGTCTCTTGTCCTTTTATCTATTTAAATGATTTGTCACATTACATTTAGGTCTGATATTTTCTACATTACCACTTGAACTCTGATTTCCCTTTCAATTTCCCTCTAATTAGCCTCAAACCTAGAAAAAATTCCCATATACATATTCTATATCTGCTGGTAACACTTCAGTGAAGCTACATCACACTTATATTGAGTGAAATATTCAAACCCAATACACCATTGTTTTATGGCTGCAGCATTACATCAAATACAAAATATCTAGACATTTTACACATATTTCCCTGTAATTCAGCAGGACATATATGGTATCTTTGGAACCCTTTGGATCTCCACCAGAATTTAAAATAAAGTTCAAACAAAGCTTGATCACACGTGTATTTGTAATGACAAATCCACAAATGAGTTCAAGAGGTTAAAAGGGAAAATCAGGCGACTACAAAATAACAAGCTACTGCCTTTCTAAGTGTAATAAAACAAAATGTAAACACCAACATAAGCAGTGACATAGACTGTAACAATGATCTAATGTGCAGTCATTCTGTGTTCCAGCTAGTGAAATCATTCCTCCGCCCTCCCTTGATTTTATTAGACAGTTATTTCAAACCTTCAGCTCGTGCCAGTGATGAGTGTGCGTGACAGGATGAGTAAGTCGAGTTTCCTCCCTCCTCTCCGCAGGCCTTCCAGAAGCTGCAGGACTACACCCTCCTCCCTGTGGCCTGCAGCGAGGCCTCCAAGCTCGGAGCGTCTCTCTCCTCACTTTGCCTCCTCATCAACAGAAAGCATACGTATTTCTGAACACTTTCAATCCTTATGAAGAATATTCCCAACACCACAAGGCCTCTGAAACAGCTTTTAGGCAAGTCACACTAACACTTTTCACTGAAATTAAAATCTCGGTAGGGGAAAACAGCATTTGTAGGAGACTATATTATCTGACTATAATGTGAACTAATTACTGACAGCAACCTGGCCTTAGTTGAGTCTACAAGGCCTTACTGTGTTGATTCTTGGCACAGCTGCACCCCCTGCTGAAGAAGAGGGCAGCGTGCCTGTTTCTACACAAAGTCCAACAAATTTAATCATTTAATGCTACCACTGAATGCAGTTTTGTAGTTTCTCACTGTTGTAGGTCATGACCACATCATTTCCAGTTCCTGTGGAGCATTATAGAGCTGACATCACCAGTGTGATCATCACAAAATGACTTAAAGTCTAACACTAAGGTTAATGGGCTTTAAATTTGCCAATGCCTGCAGCCATATTTCAGTCTGGAGATTCAAAGAAATCAATTTGATTAATGTCAGCTCAGTGTACAGCCCTTATTAATAGAGAACAGATCGTTAGTATCCATTTCAGTAATCCTTTTTCAAATGCATTAGATTTCTGTTACTGACACTAGAGTCTCATTTACAGTACATGTAGCTACATAGAGAAATGCAGATTTTTTTCAATATCGTGTTCTAGCTTTTGTATGTATGAATTTGTATCATCTGTAGAGATGCCAATAAATTCAACTGACATCATGAACCATAAATTGTTTTTTGATCATTTATCTACAGTTTATTCCTACTTCAGATTGTTATGCTTTGTATATACAGAAAAACAGTGCAAAAATCACACATGAAATCAAAAGAAATTTCTTCAAATTTATTTCTTGGTTTTTTAGAAAGCAACAAACATATTTAACGGTTGGACTTGGCCACTCTCTCCAACTCGTCTTTCTTCTTGATGGCGTAGGAGTTGGATGAACCCTGAATGGGGAGAAAAATAAGTTTTATAAACCTTGGTCATCAACAAGTGTCACACAGCACAACAAAATAGAAATGAGGACAAGTCTTGTTTATTTGGCTATTGTCTCAGCACTAAAGCTAAGTGCTGCATGTGTTCTGTTTAACTCATCTGTAAATCTGGACCTGTTATGATGCACAACAGTTTTCTGACGAATCAAGAGTACGGTCATTTTACAAGCGGATAAAACGTTACCTTGGCTGCATTGATCAGCTCGTCAGCCAGGCACTCAGCAATAGTCTTGATGTTCCTGAAAGCAGCTTCTCTTGCTCCTGTGCACAGCAGCCAGATGGCCTGAGAGAGAGGAGCATGAGACATTAGTGGCTGAGACAGACTTACAAATTAACTTTAGGGGAATATACACAGGCTATCAATGTAATGTATCTGAGTTGGTGATTGACTGGGCCACGACAGACTACAGCCAATGAATAAGCAAAGACATTTTCTCTGCGAGCACTCTAGCACACCAAGGCAATGGGTGATGTCCAGGCGTGACTCTAGCCTCGCTTAATGCAATACACACAACTAATTCATTCTGCTGGGGCAAAATTGCAGGGGGAAAAAAGCATTTTAACAACGGTATCAGGATGAAATGTGAGCTTGTATTTCTGGGTTTGAAGGTAGTGTACACCAATATGTTATTGTAAACAGTTAAAATACATTTATTCTCATATTGCAGTCTTTGAAATGCACAAGTGTCCTTTCATATTACAACATTGTCAAGAATGGGACACTATGCTTATCTCCTAATAAAATACAAAAGACAATGCAATAAATAAAAGTTCACTGACAACCATGTGTATTTTTAATTTTTCGATATTGTCCCAGCTCTAATCATTATGGAATCAATATATTGTTTAGGCATACCTGGCAACACTACAGCACTGTTAGGTGGTCAAAATAAATCACTAGTTAATGGTTAGTGTACTTAGGACACAGGTACAATTCATGGCTAATTTCCCAGATACTGCAAGTCAAACACCATCATTGCTGCAGGGAAAGAATATTTTGTTGTAAAGAAACATGCTGAAGCTAAAGATCTGAGCATTTTCACACACAAAAATAAAAAATCAAAATCAAGGACATTCGCAGGGTGGTGTTACTGGTGCTATAAAAGGCCTTAGCTGTCAGTGTGTATCTAGTCCTGTTACCTGGTTGACTCTGCGGAGGGGGGACACATCCACAGCCTGCCTCCTCACAGTACCAGCACGACCGATACGGGTGGAGTCCTCACGGGGTCCACTGTTGATGATGGCGTTCACCAGGACCTGGAGGGGGTTCTGAGGACCAAAAATGGGAAACATAAGAACGCTAATCAATACTTACAATTTGGAACCTTCAAACCAAGATCACAGAAGTGGAAACCTACTAAATATCACATGGCTGGCAACAAGACTAAGTCCCATCTTTCTACCTTGCATTGCTCCCATTTTATTTATTTCATGGTGAATGTCTATGTAATTGTCCTTTTGAATTCAAGTGTATCAGTGACAGAAAATGTGTATCAAGGGCACAAAGGCCACGGTAAAACAAAACACAGTTAAGCATTCCACCATATAGCAAGCATTCTTATGCCTTTTCAGACTGGACTGAAATGTGTAATTCTGTCTTATCCCAGAATTCAAGCTTATTTTAAACCCACTGATTCTTGTCATATTCTTGACATCCTGTGGAAACATGCGCTAGGCCATAGTGAAAATTATGTAATACAAAATACTGCACGCACCTCCCCGGTCAGAAGGTGGATGATCTCGAAGGCGTGCTTGACAATGCGCACGGTCATCAGCTTCTTGCCGTTGTTGCGGCCGTGCATCATCATGGAGTTGGTCAGACGCTCCACGATGGGGCACTGGGCCTTGCGGAAACGTTTGGCAGCATAGCGTCCTCCAGAGTGTGGCAGGTACTTGGCGTACTTCTCTTTCACGGCAATGTAATCCTGCAGGGAAAATAGGGGAATTTAATTCTTAGGCGTCTGGTATATTCTTACGGGTGAGACATTGTAGGGATAAATGGGAAAAGGCAGTGTTTCTGAGTTGGTGATTGACTGGGCCACAACAGACTACAGCCAATGAATAAGCAAAGAAGTTTTCTCTGCGAGCACTCTAGCACACCAAGACAACAGGTCAGTGTCCAGGCGTGACTCTAGCCTCGCTTTGTAGTAATAAACAAGTGACAAAATTAATGATTGTACTTCAAGAGCTGGACAAAAGGACCAGTCTCTCTAATGCGTCTCACCTGCAGAGAGATGTCGTTGATCTGAACATCGTCAGTGCTCCACTTTCCAAAGAGCTTGATCTCTGGGGTCTCAGCCACGGCTGGGGCAGTCTCCCACGACTCAGTCACTGAGGATAGACAACGGGTTACTTCAGTTGTAATGTTTGACAACTAAGAAATAAATCGCCCTTAATGGTCATTGGGGTGAGGAAGTTTTACCACCGACTTATTAGCTACACCCATCTGTCAAGCAAAGAATATTAACTTCAGCATCAGAGTACAAAAGAACCCTCTCATATTGTTCATTAACTAACCCGTTTCCTTAGCAGGTTTAATTGAAGTCATGTTAAGACTCTAGTAAAAGCGGAGTCACATTTACAAAGCAGGGCCTGAGTTGCAGCCTGTCACACGTAGCTAGCTAAAGCCAAGGTAGCCGACAGATTAACCAAACGCTAACGAACCATATCTCGCATTTTGAATCACGGACAGGGTCAATTTTATGGCTAAAGTAGTGAAAAAAGTAAGATTATGGGTGCGTGTGATGGGATATTGATTGCTGAAACTAAAAATGTCTGGTCAACATGCCGCATCCACATGTGCTAGCAGTTAGCCACATACTAGCGCTCTGAGCTGTTGTGCTCGGAGGCAACTTTTGGTGGAAATAAAAACTGATTTCGGCCAAACTAAGGCGATTTGGTTCAATTTCAGGCAAAATGGGGGTTAGTATTGCGCCTTAGAATCCGATAATGCTCTGTTTGATGAAGTATGAGGCAGTTAAAAGATTAATTTCGCACTCACTTGTGTCCGCCGTTCTGTACCACACTTCTCAGAGACGGAAAAGGGCCTTCATGGGGCGCCTCGTGCACATATCCGGTGGGCTGGTTGGTTCCTTCCGGTGCGCAGGGCTTTTATGTAATTGTAGTTTTTTTTCCCGATACAAAACATGCAATTGAATGGTAAACTTGGATTCAGTTCCTCCATACTTTGGGGCGAAATAGGACGGCTAAATGAAGCAAGACACTACAAGACTACATTAAGACACAATAAAGTAGTGTTTTTGTATAAAGAAAGGGATGCATTTATCAGTAATTACCTAATTATGAAATAATTACATTTCATCCTTCAGCCAAGCAAAATATGCTTTTTAACATCAGCCAAAAAAAAAAAACAAGCAGCAGAAATGCAGCTCATAAAAATCCCTGAACAGGTGTTGTGAGTGTTTTGTATTTATTTAATTCCAACTTTAAATTATTACTCGGCTAATCACAGCTGATGACCCTTTCATGACCAAATAAAAACCAACATAGCTGTTCAAAACTGTCATATTTATTGAGGATTTGACAATTGACAACTTTCCATTACATTATATACTGTGGATCTTGTATAAATTGTAGCGCACATAGGCAAAATAGTAGATTCTTTTAGTAGATTCTTTTTGCAACATTTGAGGTTAAAAAAACAACAAAAAAGTCCATGCCCACATTGTCTGCTAAGACAGAAATTGATCAGACAAGGATATCCCTTAATTCCAACAATGTATGCAATTAAATTGGTTCATTTCTACAAGCACACATAAAACCAAGGATGCAACAATATTAAAATACATATATATAATACTGTAAATTGGACAGCTTTAAAACATTTACACAGGATTTTCAGTAAATCATCCCCTCTTCATCATTTTCCCTCTAATCTGGTTAAATTTGTAACCATTTTGTGCAATGCATACTTCCCTCATTCACATGATAATTCAGTTCTTCACTTTGAGATACAATAGATATTCCCCTTGTCTATTGTACAACAGATATAAACATTCAACATATTGCAAACGGTTAAAATAAGTCATTCCCTTTCTGACAGAGACAGACGAAGAAGAAGAATGTTGCTCAAACGCCTGAGATATCTAAATGCAATGGGAGGTAAAGAGTACCACATACAAGTTTGGTGTACAGGTAAACATGACTATAGCACTGCCACCCTCTGGCTTTACTGTATCAGTCCGTACCACCCCATTCTGTCATTTTTTTTTTTTAGCACCATTACTAAAGGCAGTGTGTCATAGCACTTCGGTTTGGGAAAGAAAACACTGAGGTGTGCAGGAAATAGTCTAAATTTAAGGCTTAATCCACTACAGCAATAGCTCAGAATACAGCTTCAAAGCACTGCATGATAAAGATAATAAACATGATATTCTTGATCACAGCCGCACACATAAAAGGTTTTGGGTTAAAACACAGGGGGAGTACAATCTCCAGGGTTCAAATGGGAAAAAAAAAAAAAAAACATTTTTACAAATCACTGCATTAAGATGAGCAGGGCAGTGTGGCTGTACATGTAAAGAAGATGACAAAATGTCGCTCAGGCACTGTTGTGTTGTGTGGTACTTTCTGAGGTATGTGTGACCAAACACACACAGATACACACGTAAAAATGTATGTGTACGTGGGCTCATTATGTTAAAGTAACAAACCGTAACATTTTCCAACCAAATGTCTGTTTTGCCATTTTCTGTCACTGACTGATATGGTGATTCAACCTGTAGCCAGTCCATGAAAGCTTTCATATTTGTTGACCTAAACTCCCGGTGTCAGGTCGGTCTTTCCTGTGAAAAATATGCTGGCAGACAGAAGTGATGGGGTTTTATGTTTCTTGCAGCAGCAACAATGGTTCGTTTGAAATAAATAGAGAAGAGCTTGGTATTTCACATGATCATAATAAAAAAAAGGCTAGTCGCTAAAGAAAGTCAAACCCAGCCAAGAGAAGATAAAAGGAAAAAGAAAAAGACGTTGACTGTTTGATTGCCAACTGACCTTTGGGAAGTGCAGTACAAAAACACTGCAACAATGAGCGCTTATTACCAGATATGTTACCAAAAAACAAAACAAATAAAGAAAAAGTGAACATGTGGATTACCACTTTAACGGTATGAACAGAAATGTCAGAAATTATACTCTACGAAGGTTGTGGAGGCAGAGTTGTTCCACACATGCTGAAAGTAAGAGCTTATCATACTGCTGATTTGAAAAGGTGTGTGCATCTGTATATGTGTGTGTATGTGCTGTTTAACACTTCTTGCTCTACTCCAGCCACTTTTCCATGCAGAGGTGGAACACGGTCTCGTTCGAGTGCCACCAGACGTGCTGCACGCCGGGCACAGAGCACAGGATCAGGTCCCCGCGAGCCGCCAGCGTCTTCAGACCGAAAACGTCTCTCAGATACAACTGGAGGAGCAAAGAGGGGAGAAATGTGTCAGGGCAGGTTCATCTGTTGTGCAACTAAAACTTTTCAGTGCACTTCAGAACAAAAAAAACAATCTGATGAAAATATACCAGAATAATAATAAAAGACCTATAAAGTACCATAAAGGATCATGAAAGCACAGGCAAAACGTGCACACATCAATACTAATGACAGAAGCCCTACGGTATAGCAACAACAGAATATCGGAAGGATGTGATAAACATTCAATACACAGCAGAGAACTTATTACAAAAAATAAATGCACAACCGAATAATAAACAAGGCAGATAACTGAAAATAAGAAGGGTTGTGCATTATGGTTTCCACTCACATCTTGGTGCTGCATCTCAACGACGGTCTCGTTGTCGTCATAAAATCCAAACTGACTGAAAAGTAAAAAAACACAAACAAAAAACCCCCCAGAAATAATTAGTTTGAGGATTATCTCAGAGGGAGTAAATTACCCGGTCAGACACAACAAATGTTGATTGAATGGAAATAAAACATACACTGGTAACTGAAAGCTTTATGATATTGAAAAAAGTATTTTACAGACACCCGAATGAACAGAACAGAATGCAAGAACATTAATAGAAATAAGGGAAAAAAGTATGTCAAAACAAAGTGGACTGAAAAATAAATAAATAAATAATTCAGCAACTCTTGCAGAATATAAAAAATTATGATATCAGTATATAGTAGATATCAGCACCAGTATACATCAACCTTAGGGTTAAAAAGGTTCCTAAATAATACTCAACTCACTGGACTGATTTTAGCAGTAGCATCAGTGTTGAGTAACAGTACAATGATGGAACTGGAGCATGTGGTACAAAAATGAAAATATCTGAATGCAAACACTTAGAAGATGCCTCACTGGCTGCTGCAGGTTAAAACTGCACAACTCTGCAGAAATTAATCCTGTCCTGATTGTTTTCCCCGCGCTATCATGTTTCAATGTAAGTGTACTGTGCAAGGTTTTTACAAGAAGTCATGCTTGATGTGAAAAGATCAGCGCTAAGATGGTTTCGAAAAACACAGACCAGAACGGGACGGAGGACAAACTCACCTCGACTCCCAGGGAGTGATGACTCCATCGTCTGGTCCTCCAATCAGCACCAACTTTTTGATCTTGAGGAAGTTCTGTTTCCACTCTGTGATTGACAGGCAAGGCACACTGATTAGATGTATTTATAGACAACCACTGAGAAACTGAAGTGCATTTTGCAAACACACATCTGTCATATAAAGGTGCCTGAGTGAGAATGCCACCTTTTACTATCTGTAAATGAAGGCAAATGTCACTTCCTGAGACTTTGGATATCCAGATAAATTGTGAGAGGATTTTCTGATCCAATTACACACATCTGACATCTTTTGTCACTTCCTGTTGGTTTGGTCGGTGCCCCATGTGAATGACGCCAGCTGACGTTAGAGGTGTGTACTCTACATTTATATAATGTGATCGATTTGTCTGAAATATTGCATACACAATCAGTCTTCACAGGTTTTATCCATGAAGAATTTGCTGACCTGTTGCATTGGGATTTGGCCTCTCACTGTTGAGCAGAGCCAAATAATCACTGCTGTTCACGTACAAATCCCTGTGGTGGGGGTCTGGAGGAGACAGACAGAGGACAAACAACCATTATGTCAAAGAAACTGTGGGTGGGTGAGTGATCTAAGACACCCATCATTTATTACATCACGGGTTTGAATCCATCATAGTTTTGAAAAGAGATATTTTTCAAGCTCAAAATAATATTACTAAATTTTGGAATCCCTATACATTTTTTTCTATGGCAGAGAGAATTATTCCTGGCGTCGTCTTTTCCTCACTCACCATTCCAATAGTTGCAGATGGAAATCCTCTGCCCCACTGAGGTGTAACAGAGATGGTAAAGGTTGGACTTCACAAACTGAGGGAAGAGGTACTTCAAGTAGTCTGTGTCTGAGAAGAAACAAGAGGCCAAGAGCAGGATAAATATCAAGACCCAAAGTTACATCTGGAAACCAGACCCACAACGGATATGAATCTGCAGCTCTTTTGGGCTTTGTGGCTCACAAAGCACGGCTGCGAGTAAATTAATTTCCCTAAAAATTTCTTTCATATCCACTGAAAGAGGAGGATATGCAGTTAATAATGTGCATTGTCTACAAGGATGCCATCCCAATTCACTGCCACACGACACACTGTATTGACACACAGACTCATCCTCCATATTCCTACTGGCTTTCTGAACTTGAACGCACCTCCATATTGCCCGGCCTGAGGTGAGGACAGAGAGATGAAAGAATGAACGTTGTGTCCAGGCAGAGTGGAGAGGATCCCTCTGCAAATCAGCCCACCTGTGACAACAGCAACAACACAGCAAATTTAAAAAAAAGCACAGCAAACGGTAGTTGCAATCCACAGATGTCAGAAAGTTGGATATTCCACTTTAAAATTGTCCTTTTGAGATCCAGTTATTGCAAAACTGCTACACAACCTGGTTCTTAACATGTCTACGAGCCTTAAAATACATATAAGATACATTTTCATATGTGTGAAAAATAGACAAAAACGTCAATGTGAAATGTAAAGCTACAGATACAGTTGGTAATGTTTCATGTGTACGAGCTGGCTAATGTTGCCAGATCTGGCAGGCGTCCATCTTTCCTCCCTGGTTTCACTGAGATGGACCAGTTGAAAGCTCGGCGGTTGCATTTACAACCTGCCAGCTGGGAATTTCCAGCTTCCGATTTTAAACGGAACGCAGCATGACTCCCATGTGTCATAAAAAGATAAGCAGCAGAAAATAAACTCAAATATTTTAAAGCTTTATAAGGAGGGTGAAACATCTACAGAGCACAGCGTCAATCTGTACAGGTCAGCTGTTGGTAGGAATGACACTGCAGCCTCTTCAGCTGGTTGACTGATGCACAAGCTGATGCTGCTTCACAATCTCATCCCACATATCACCTCTCTCTCACACACACACAAACACACACACACATACACGCACCTTGAGAGTAGCAGATGAAGTGCACCCCTTCTGCTGCGTTTTGCATTATGGGGTAAATAGCTGCCTTGAAGCCCTCCACCTGCTTCCACATAGGCTGTAGGCTGGCGCTTCTGTCAAACAAGTCAATAACCGATACATTGGTTCCAGGATGAGACTGCAAAATAGAGAGATGGTATAATTTATTAAACAGGGCTTTAAGCATGTAGGAAAGCACTTTGGCTCAGTAACTCCTGATATTGCAGCACACAGTGCTGAATGAGTCTTATAAGAATCATGCTATAGCTTTGGGAAGATTGATTCCAATCTTGGTCTAATGGTCTCTATGGCCACGGATGTCTGTGTTATCAACACAGCCGCAGCTTATCCTCTGGAATGGTTAACTATTCATTGATCTCAGGATGTGCGTTAAATATTGATGAGTCAGTAGTGTCTGGTAAGTGGGCAAGAATGTGTGTGTGAAGCAGAGAGGGAGGCACAGGGAGAAAAGAGTCTGAATTTCCTCTTTAATGTCCCCCTTCTTAGACAGCAGAGGTACAAGAATAAAGACAAAAAAAAAAGAGGAACTGGATACAGGCTCAAACTTCTCAACCCTGCTGGAGTCCCCACAAAACTTCCTCTCCGTAACACAAACACACCACATGTTCACCTTATTGGTCAGATTTACTCTCTGTAGTGTTTTCTCCATGTGTGTGTTTTGGGGAGAGGGATGAGGTTGGGAGATGGGTATGTTTTGTATCTGTATATGTGAAAAATAATGATTTGATAATAATGATATGATCCAGCAAGAAAGGGGAAATTTACTTGTGAGTAGTTTATGACCTTAGAAATAAATTTGGCCAGAAACAATCACTGTAACCACTCACTGACAACTTCAATTAACCAAACAAAAGTCTAGCTCAGCTCAAGATTAAATTCTTTTTTACTTATTCCCTGATAAAAATCCCAAGGTGTAAAGGACAGAGTATTGTACTCAACTATGATAGACTATAAATGATTAAATGTCTATAACTTTACCAAGCAGTAATGATTCATGCAATAAACTGTGGGATACTTCGTGGTAATTAATTAATTAGTAATAAGTGATATGATATAGTAGGCATTACACTGCATGTTGCTTTTTTTGTTGACTGCATGCTTGCGGTTGTGACATAATCTACAAGGCCTATAGTATATGTAACTGTGAGCTGAACATTATGACATACTTCTGGTGGGGAAAAAAGACCCAAAACTATGACCTGCTTTCTTTCAAAATAGCCTGAAATCTCTAAGGTGCAGAGATGCCAAATTAAATCGGTTTCCCTGCAGTCTGACTCACCTCGTTGATGAAGCGAAGTAAATTGACAAAATCCCCTGAGCTGTCGAACAAGCCATGGACAATGACCACCGGCTTGTATCCGACTACTGCAGCCCAGAGACATGCACCGAGCAGCGGACACAGAAGCCCCTTCGCCACGCTCCTCTTCGGGCTTGAAACGGCGGAATGGGAACCTTTCATTATACCCCGGTCCAAAAAATACAAATAAAACACTGACAAAAACCTGTAAAATCCTGAAGCACCAAAATAAAAACTAGTACAACAGAATAAATTAAAATCCTGGTGCTTGAAATTTTTTGGCTAATGTTATGCCGTCATCATTCCCGTTTCTGTCCCGGCGACATTACAGATGGACTGAAGCCCGACCTTCCGTGTCCCTCAAATGATCCTGTCTTATGCCTAATGCATTACCTTTATGTATTTTGCATAATTACTCTCATGCAAAAGCCCTTTCAGCTGCTGAGTTGTGTCTGTTTTATTTGTTCCGGTTATGATCAAAACATGCGGCCGCGAGTGACGTCATCTCCGGTTTCTATTGCTTGCCCACTGGGAGCACTGCCAAAAATCAAATGAAATACAAAAATAAAACGGGGGAAAAAACAGATTTCCAGCACTTGGTTCTGATTGTCTGAATTTAGATCAATACAGTAAAATATTAATACGCCAATCACCACTCACAGTGGTGCTTATGTGTTTACTACTTTTCAAGAACTATGTTGTTTGGCGGAAGAACAAAATTTTGTTGCATCGCGACTATTGTTATTAAAAATCAAAGTTTTTATTTATTTATTTATTTTTTACATTTCTTAACCATTTTTATAAAATCATCCCATCGTGGCCTGCGGCATGATAACTGGTCTAAAATTCACTGTAATGCACGACTTCTTGTGGCAACGAACTGTTGCCAATGACACAGGCACCATGAAAAAGAGAAAAAAAAAATACACTCATAAGATGTTTGTATTTCCTCTTGCTTAATTACTGGCCAGCACAAACACAAAGCATTTCTCATCCAAGCATCATGTGATAACAGATTTTATTGAGCAGTCCTGCATGCAAGTGCAGAACATCATGTCCCATGGTGGGAAAAACAGCCAGTTTACATTCATTTCAAAATAAAGTAATAAACCCTGTAGATCAGGTTATTCAAGCCCAGCAAGATAAGCTCACAGACAAACCCATCTATCATTTCTTTGTACCTTTACCAATAGAAACCAGCTTACTGGCATTTTGGTCCTTTTCAAACACAGATTTACCATCCAACAAAATCAACAGGTTCAATAAAAGATTCTCCTATTGACCCTGAAGGCAGTGCAACACACATGAAACACATTTATTATTTGCAGAGGGCATATCAGATACTTGTCAATTCATGGCTTGTAAAAGGAGTGCAGTAAATAAAATCATACATAAGCTTGGCTTCTTTTGATTAATGTTGGAGTGTCAGGCAAGTTTTAACACACAGTGTCTTTGTTTTGCTTTCACCCTAGGATAACATAGCATTAAATGATGAATCCGAGTGTGTACATTGCAGCAGCTATAACGCAACTTGCTTGGCTCATGCTAGAATATAGAAAAGAGATTCATCCCTTAGCAAAAGCATTAGCACCTGTAAGCCAATTCCTTTGAGTTCAGTCGTTACCAAAGGTCTCTCAGCGCTAAAAACCTCTGATGTTGCATTATGGTCCGGCACGCATCGGGAAACATTTATGATAAAGACGAGCCTCATCAAGACTTCTACAGTGACAAAGTGTTGGTTTAAGAAAATAAAATACAATTTTTTCTGTAAAGACCTCTGCTTCTCCTCCTAATGCTGGTGAGTTGGGTTATCCTGTTTGACACAAAGCAGCTCTACACGGTAGGCTGCAGCAGTTCTTGAAGCTCACACAGGGTGTTCTTCAGGGTGAGGGCCAGGGTTTCTGCGTGCGTCTCCTCGCAGCAGTTGAAGGCGGTGATGGAAAAGTGGACGTGGTCGGCCTGGGGGTTGTAGCATATGGCGTAGCCGTCAGGAACAAGAGGTCCGAAAGACATCACGCTGTCTGTGTTTGCAGGCACCTGAAGGAACCAGAGAATTGGTAACATGAGACGTGTGATAATGTAAGAAACAGCAAAAGTTGGATCAGACCACTACAAACAAATACAAGTACACAATGCCAACAATACAATAGAAGTACTGACACATTGTGGTGAGACTCACTGTACTATATGTAAATTATGTTAGAAGCTAATCCAGATAGACTGAATCAACAGGATTATGGGAACAAGATCAATGGTGTTGTTGACTTTGATCAAGTGGGATGGTGTGGGCATCAAGAGTACATCATCTGAATAGTGAAAGGGTCCAGTATATAGCTAAACTGTAAAAAGGCAGTAACACAAAATTACATTTGACTTATAAAACTAGAGAAGGCAATGAAAAGCACATGCACCAAATAAATCCTGCTGTCAAGAGATTAGTTTATGGAGAAGCGGATGATTTACAAGTCAGAATATCGCGCTTTAGAAAGAGCAGAGATGCACCGTCACGGTTGGAAACTCCCAGAATGCAAACTGAGGCACTAAATGTGTTACAGTAAGAGCAAAACACATGCTACAAAACAACAGGAAAACTCCTGATGCAAAATTTCCCCTCGTATACTTGCATCACTTACCATAAAAATCAGAAAAACATTTCCTACTTAATATACTATATACCCGAAGTAACTTTTTGTTAAAAAAAAAAAAAAAAATCTGACATCTTAAAAATATCTAATTTGTGACTAACAGACACACACACAAGGACACAGAAAACACACACACACAGACACACCTGCCCTGTTCTGAGTTTCCAATGCGTTGCCAGCCCATAAGCTGTATCCATGAAGATTTTGGGAATGCTCAGTCCCTCCTCAATGGCCTGCAGCTTCAGACCCAGCAGGTGTCGGTCAATGGCCTGACCTTTGAGTGCCTGAACAGAGCAGAGGACAAGTGACCGTGAAAAAGCAAAACTGAAAGACAGACACACTGTATAGATAGACAGACAGATATTAAGAGATATTAAAAGCTGCTGAAGTTGTAGGTGTTGCAGTAATCAGTTTGGTTTCCTTGGTGTTTACCTGTTCAGTCAGTTTGCTGTAGGCCTCGACCGCCTCTCGGAAGAGTTGTAGCTTTGCTTCCCTCTGCAACAAACCAGAGAATACATAGTATGAGTATATACACTACTTTTTATAAGAAGAGGAAAGAAAAAGAAGAATACATCAAAAAATATCAATTACTCTGATAAACAAGGTAAACAAGGTAAAGGTTAAAACAGGGTAAAAAGGTTAAATGAAAGACAGTAAGAGCTTAGGTAAAAAGATGTGTCTTTAAAAGAGAAATATTATTAAATCTACCTCATTATTTTAGTCACCTGATAACAAACAGACTGTAGTTTACAGTCAAAATTCTGTTTCTCACCGAAACGGTAGGATCGTCGAAGGCGAGGATGAATTTGAGCGTTTGATTTGTCGGGGAGCGGATGAACTCTGTGCGCCCTCCTCTGAACATCCTCTGGGAGGCGATGTCACAGGACGGACACACCTCGCTGTGAACTCTGGTGGTGAGGGGAATGACGAGAAAAAAACAGAGTGACTGTGTGAGACCTAAAAATGCAAAACTGTTTAAACTGATCTTGCTATCACTAAATCCTGAGGTTCTGGTACATACATTTTTCACTAGACCATTAAATATTTGCTTAAAGGAAAATTCCACCCTAGAAAACTAATACTGTTAAAAAAACAAAAAACAAAACAGCTATTAGCGATGTACTTGCATCCCTGGGTTCATTTTGTTTGATGATGTGTTTTTCCAGTGCAGCTACAACAAAGTTTAACAGCAAAACAAATTCAGCCTATTAAAACATTAATGATAAACATGAGACATTTCTAAACTGATCATTTTGCAATATTCATCAATCACACGGGGAGGAATTTATCATAAAAGAGAACCTGTCGAGAAAAATGAGCAGAGATACCAAGTTTCTACAGCAACTGTAGACCGTAATGCTGACACAAGGCATGTTGCATTTGGAGTATGGGGTGCAACCATAAGGATAAAAGTTCCCAAACTAGTTATATTTAACTACAACACTTCATCATAAAATTACTCCGGGAATGCATTAAACATTACAGATTGATGATATCTAACAGTTTAAGACTGTTCATGGGCGGATTTATCTTTTATCCCACTTCATATGTTCCCAGTGACGTGTCGGTGTCCTGACCTGTAGTAGGCCAGCTGCAGGGCGACCTGGATGAAGGAGTTGGGACTCAGCTTGTGCTGCTTGGGAAGCTCCTTGCCAAACTTCTTGAAGTTGAACACGTTCACATCGAGGTCATTGATCAATCTGCAAGACATTTTGACAAAATATTTACAGGCAGTTCTGTTAAATGGTATTTTATGGTTATCTTTCACACACAAGCAGCTAACAGGACACTTCACTCTCTCAGCTCTCTACAGTAGATAGTGCCAGTTATCTCATAATCACATGAGCAGCCTAGTTCAAAATTCATATGCTTTAACTCGCACAAACTGAATACAGATGTAAAGAGATTTAAAAAGGCATGGATAATTCCATGATAGGCTCTAACCAAACCCTGACTGGGTGTTTTGAACTGCAGCCATACTGCTCACATCTGTCCAATCCACTCAAATCCTAACCAACAGTGCACATAAGGTAGGGCTTCATTACCGATTTGGCCCTCTGCAGCTTAATGATATCAGGGTGCTCTGAAATCAACAGTGTCCAAATGCTCATGTATTGGATGGAGTCAGGAAAGAAAAAGAAATTCTGGCTTCGGGACAAACACCGGCAAGCCCTGGCTTACAACAATAACTTTCAAGGGGTCATGGGAAGCAGCCAAGCCAACGAGAGCATTTTCCTTTGGCAAGGTTACAGTAACGCAGAGAAGATAGATGTGTTTACACTCCTGTGGCTTTGGCTTAGGTCACTTTCACTTCAGCTTGGTCACATTCAGAAGCAAAAGCAAAGATCTAGCTTGCACTGCCCCAGCGACGCTGTTCTTTCCTTATCGCGGCAAGCACCCCACAGTGACCTCACGTTCACACTTCCACATACACGCTTCAGCCACGAGACGGCAAACTGTGAGAGGTGAAGGGGGTGGGAGGCAAATGGGTACTTACATGTCAAGGTTTTGCTTGGCGTTCTCTATGTCCCTCTTGATGTCTCGGTCTATGTGAAAGTAAAGCTTCTTTGGCATCGGCAGTGGGACCAGTGGTGCTCTCTTGGGGTCTGGTTTCTTACTGCAGCGTGGGAAAAAATGAGGTTGTAGTTCACTATGCGTAACTTATAAGCATAAATTCATCCATTTTCAACTTGGAATCTTTTTTTGCTATCATTTCCATCATGCTGACTGATTCTGACCAAGATCTCATCACTACAGAGGTAATTAATGTACATCGTGCCCATCTGAGTATGTGGCATTCAAATACAGTTATGTGCAGTCTAACAGGGCCAAAGGACACTCCAACCTTTTCAGCACAGTGATTGCCTGCTCTGTATTGAGACATGTCAATAATAATTAAAAACAAAAAAAAAAACAAGCCTTTCTCATAGTTTTGATGCTAACTTGGCTGCTGCTCTGGCACTGCCTTGTTTAGTCTTCGTCAGCCAGCTGCCTGTCTGCATGTGCTGTTGTGTAACAAAGTGCCAAATAAAAAGTGAGAGTGGGCAGGTCATGAAAGAACTGAGTAAAATGTGCTTTCAGGGTTTATTTGTGGATTAGACAGTCACATTATGGCAAGCAGCACAGGAGTGCTTCAACGGTGAAGCAGTTGATTTTGCACAGAATTGATCATTGTAATAAATAAAGATAAGAAAATAGGATCTAGGTCAAAACTTGCTGCAGTTATAAGCAAACATGTCCAAAATTACCAGTTTATTCCACAAGCTAATGTCTGTTAAACTACAGATAATGTACCTCCCAGGAATGATTTTTCTGGCAAGTAATTATTAATATACATTTTTCATAGAAATATGTCACCCTACCTGTTGTCAGTGCTATCAAAGGTATAGATATACAGCTTCTATGTGTAATTCACTCACTCA
>OMKZ01054959.1:42607-52692 GCA_900302535.1 Neoniphon sammara | reverse complement strand
GCCAGAGGGGGCACCGGCTGGTGGGGCACAGCCGAGGAAAAACACAGCTCCTGTCTCAGCGCCACCTGCAAGTTTAGGACACGTTAATATAGTGGCTTTCAAAGTGGGGTCTGTGGACTCCCAGGGGTCCTCAGCAGTAAGAGGAATAGTTAAATTTCATGGTTTTTCATTGACCAGAAGTTGTTGAGTGATTATTTTTAACATTGTTTTAATCCTACCACTTTGAATATAGTATTTGCCAGTGTTTAATTATGGTTTAAGCTGGTGTTTCTCAAGAGTTTTTTTTTCTTGCCAGGGAAGGAGGGTTCAAGTGAGGGGACATCATCCAGTTTTACTAGTTGTAAATCTGTGGGCCTGTAAAGCCCTTTGAGACTGTGCACAGTAATTTTGGGGCTCTAAATAAACTTGAATGTTTGACATCAAACAATTTATTATTTTACACAAACGAAAATATATTTTTGAAGACGACACCTTGACAAAAAATCACTTCACATGGCGAGCACAACTTAACGAAAGTCAACATGGGGGTCTGGGACATGAACACGTTTGAAAACACTTCAACTTGTTACTGCATTAACACCTCGTGTGACATTTTAGTGGGTGTGAAGCAGAGTGGAGGTCGATGTAGTGAAGTGTGAAGTGCATGGCCTGCAACATTATTACCCTCAAAGTATAATTCAGTCACATATCTACTGTACAAGTGTAGATCCTGTGCATGTCTGTGCAGAGACAACTGCAGTGAATGCTGACATATGCACTGTTTCCCTTCCACGTTATTTTGTCCAGGTGCCAAGTAGAAGGTAGGGCATTACAAGGGCGTTATCAAAATACGAAGTGTGAAGCACGGTTGAGGGTGGAAACTTGATCACTCTTAGTTTTTCTTATTCGTTTCAGTATCCATAAACAGACTAGCTATATGGCTACCGTGTCAGCAGCATGGCCGCGCCAGTCCGAGAGGATTTAAATAAACTTTCGAGAGAAAACGACTCACCCGAGACAACCAAGCTCTGCAAGTTCCTGGTTGTATTTTCCTCAAAATCATGTTGCTTTCTTCAACTCAGCCTAGCAGTCGATGCTGCATCTGTCAAATCTGTCACAAAGCACCTCCACCTTTTTGTATCCTGAAAAGTTTTGCAGGGCTGCACGGCTTAAGAGGCTCAAATCGTCCAAATGAAGACGAACGCTGCTACTTTTTCTTCTCCATCGTGGAAACCGAAAAATTCCCTCATTGCCAAACAGATCCTACGTAGAAAATATTAGTCGGATCTGGCATGGCAAATCCTCTCGATATTTCTCCTTCCTCCTAACTCCGACCGTGCAGAGCTGCACGTAAGGAAGCAACAAGCCTGCACACGTGTTGACGTACAAAATGTGTTTCCGTAAACAGCTAATGACCAATCTCCAAAGTATAAAACATTACCGCATCTGTCCACTGGGTGTCGCCGTTTTACCTCAGGATGGTGCAGCACAAACATGCAGCGTCCTTACTTGACCGTCCAGACCAGTGGGTCTCAAACTGGGGTCCAGGGTCCTAAAAATGGTCCTTGAGGAGGTTTCATGGGTCACCAATAAAATAAAGGATAGTTAACTTGAGCTAACAATAGGGGGAGTTGGGTAGATTACATTATGCATTCATTTTCCTTTGGTTTGCTTGTTTGTTTCTCTCTCTCTCTCTCTTTTTTTTTTTGCTTTACTCTCCACTTTCAGCCATGATGGACTATATTTTCCTTGTTTGTATTCAGTATTTTAATGCATGAATCTGTATTGTTTACTCAAAATAATGCACTTCTTTTGGTTTCTAATCATAAAAGGACATGGAAATAAAGTTAGTGACCTCATCAAACTTGTCACCAACAGAATTCAGCACCCAAGTTTTATTCTGTGCCACATTTTATAAAGATACAAAACACCTGCCACTGTTTAAATGTCCACAGGTTCTCACTTCTCACTCAGTTTTTCTAGAAGTATTTCCAGAAAGTAATTCTCTATTATTTCAGAAATATGTGCAGTCAGAATACATCACTTTTCAGGTAGTATAATGGAATAGTTACATTAGAATAACATAATTGTAAGAACTTAATACTTCTATACAAACCCACCAATAGGAGAGAAGGCAGAGGGAGGTTTATTTCAATGAGTAGTTTCATTTTCACCTCCACACACACACACACACACACACACACACACACAAAACCTTTCTCAAGTAGGTGTCTGTGGTTTAAAGATATGTTCTTCGTTGATGTGAAAAGGAAATTTCTGACTTAAGCAGTAACAACAATCAAATAAAACAACATGACAGACACTTTTAAGAATTATTTATTAGATTTCTCTTGAAGCCAGCTTCTTCAACCATTATAGAAAAAAAAAGATAATTTGAAAAGAATTTGCACAGAATTTTCACAGTGCACATTTTCTTTAGCCAATTAAAATATTAATTTACACATATAATACAATATCATAAACATAATACAGCCATAAGTCATATAGCGGTTGTAATATGATGACATGAATTGAAGTGTGAATTGAAATGTTTGCATTCTCAACCCATCTTCCTCTCAAGGTAAATATCTTTCTCCATTTGCACAAGAAAAAACAATAAAATAAGATCTATATTTTAAAGCATCAAGTTTAAAAACTATGAATTGAACTGTGACCATTGTTTTCATTGTGAGTAAGGCTCATGTAAAAAGAGTCAGTCCTGTAACTACTGTCTTGGATACCTGCCTTACCAAATGCACCACCGCTTTCAAATTTGAACAAAACTCCTGCTGAGGAGAAGTTATTCAAAAGGCTTCAGATGAGAAAAAAATAAATTCAGATGTCTGGATCTTTATATCATCTGTATGGGCAAATCCAGCAGGCACATGAAACCAGATGATATAAACATCAGTTATGGTACTGAGGCAGTGCTTACGTAAAGTTAGACAGTAATTAATATAGTACTATCAAATATATTAGATGAAAATCTTAGTAGGTAAGTTCAATCATTTTGCATAGACAAGTGATCCATCGTCACCCAACAGTGCATACCTGAGGGTCAAAATAAAACTCTTCCACAATAGCTTTTACAATATGTACCACACAATACATTCACATTCTTTCTCCATTTCCCTGACACCAAAAATAAAACTAGGTATTATTTACCCCAGTAAACACTATTATTGTCCCTTTATCAACTGCATAAAACATATATTTATTACAACACTCATGCTCCCTGATGCTAGAAAAAAACAACTTATTTTACATCATAGGGATTAAAAATACTCATCAACAGTTCAAGTTAAACAAAACATTAGAAAACCACACACATCTCTCAAAAAAAGAAACGGTTGGTGATCTCATCACATGGGCAATTTGGCGAGGTGAATGGCTTCTACCGAGGGCAAGACTCATCTGGAAAACAGAGAGACGGAGGTGGAAGGTAAATAAGGCGAATCTGGGATCCGATGACATTTATGGTTCCGTCAAGACCATGGATGCAACCTCATACCGTTCCATTTGCTCTCCAATAATCATCAATTTGACCTGAGTTTTTATCATTTGCGCTGCTGCATTTGACACAGATGTTCCCTGAGATTGTTAGTCTTGTTAGTATGGTTTCCTTTAATCCTGAGCTTGCCCACACAGCTACCTGCCACCCAGAATTTAACAACACTCTGAAAACTGGCCATACAACTGGGAAAAATCAGCTGTTTTGGCTTGCCATAGGAGAAATAATGGCTATTTATTGGTGAGAAGCAGGTTTGCATTTTTTAAGGAAAGCAGGCACTCCATCTCCCTCAGCGGCTTAGTCATTTTTCAGACAGCACAGTGCAGATTAACAGCAAAAGAAACAGCAGTGCACCAGCTCAGCCCGCATAAGCCTCAAAGTCTCAGTGAGTTTTCAGCGTGAGGAGTGCATCAAAGCATCGACAATCCATCACACGTTATGTTTTTTAAGAAGGGGGTGGCACTGACCCACTCTCAGCACTCGGCCCGTGGCTGTCCCCACGTTCCTGGTGCTCTTGGATACGATCACTCCCTGTTCCTCCTCCTCTTCATCCTGCGCCTCCTCTTTCTGCGGCCTCTCGTCCCGTCCCAGGTCGTGAGGGTAGGGGGTGCAGGCCAGCATGGAGCTCTCCGACGGGTACTCACACACCTGCTCCAGCTGGACCTCGTCGAAACTCACCTTCCCCTGTAGATGAGGCAAGAGGGAGACAAAGGGCTTAGTACAGGATAGAGCACATATATACTGATGTATTTATATCACCACAGGTCATAAGGCCAGCCGTTGTAAGGACAAAAGTAGAGTCAGCACACTGGAAGCTGCACCATTTGTTTATTATACATTTGTATACATTTACTAATGTGTACCATCTAGTGTAGTGGTTTTCATTGGAACAAGTCTGCCTACTTTTCTTTGCATTTTGTTCAGCACCTGTTTAAGATGGGCATTTGTGTATTAGGGATGCGATATGGTCTGTGCCTTGGTTTTTAAATCACAGTTTGTTTGTAGCATTGTTTGATTTGGAAAAAAAACTGAACTGACACAGAATTCAAGTTCTGTTAAAAAAACATGCCAGCCATTACACAAAAAAAGCTGAATAGGGCCTTTCCCAATGTTGTGTAAAGGTTGTGCAACGTAGCAACAGAATGCCTAGGCATGTGGCTTGTGGAAAAATCAGTGTAGGCCTAACATTATAAGTAATCAAAAGCAGTGTTGAGTGGTCCAGTTTACAAATGTGCTGTAATTTTGCACCATGCATAATGAAAAACTCGTTAGATTCGTAATGTGTGTTTATACTCTGCTTCTTAATCAATAAGGAAAACATCTTTACACTGGAAGACCTGAGCTCAAGCTCTGATCAATTACTGTGACTGAGGGCAATGCTCTGCATGAGGAGACAAAGTCAGACTTTCCTGAAGAGGCACCACACCCAAAAACTGACTAATTAATGATCTCACATATATTTCAAAACTTTGAACACTGAGGCAAAAATCAATTTTTTCCAAGAAATATAGAGTTCACAATTGTGAATTAATATCTGAGCTGTGTTGATTAAATTAAATTATTCAGATTAACCAATAGCATGACTGAAAGTTTCAGTGAGGAATGCTGAAAGGAAAATATGACTTCTAAATTGATAAGCGGTCATAAACCCCTTGTCCAGTAAATATACGGTCAGTCATTTTAGGAAATCAAATCAAAACAAAGCACTGCATCCAAATAGCACACACACTTAATGCACTTAAGGAAAATCAAAGCAAAAATCGACCCAGAAGACAGTGATTAAACCTTGGGTATGGACAAAGAGGACTTCAGATATACTACATATACTACACGGTCTGGTTCCTGTCCAACTCAGTTATACACAGTCAAGCATAAAACATGATAGATATGGAGATAAAACTAAGATTTTATTATTATTGTAAATGCTTAACGTTGTATTTGCAGATTAGCAAATGTGATATGGACTCACATTTTCAAATCTTATTTGACAGATACAGGCAGGAGTATTTCATTCTGTCTCAGCCAACACTGAGCGATGGTTGGATCAATATAATGTTAACTGACAGCTAGGGGCTTAACATAGCAGAAATACACACTGCTACAAGGATGGACTGACTGACTAACCGGCTGATGTCTGGCAACTTTGATCCGGGAGAGACTGACTGCACAAAGATCATAACGTTGGCACTCTGGCTGTCAACAGTTATGTCTACGTCCAACAGGAATTTAACACTCATTTTGTTTGCAATCTGTTTAATGTATATGAGGAACATCAGGCCTGCAGTGTTTAGTCCATCTTTGCCTGGACTCTCAGATGTTTGTGTGCAGTTTGTTTACTCAAAGGTCAGTGTGGTATCAACAGATGGCCTAAATCCTGCAGGAAATATACCTTGGAGTCAGTGTAGCACATTTACAGTATATTCAGTTATAACAGCAGCTTAGGCCTGAGGTCTAGACGTGTAGTAAACACACCAAGAAGTGTTGACACGATCTTGATGGAGCTTGAGCTAGTTAGCTGCTAGTTACTGTGGTTTCACCCACGCAGTGGCTGTCTGAGAAGGAGTGCAGATAATAGCCTAGCATGACAGAGGCTGGCTAAATCACCCTAACGCCCAGCAGGCCTAATCCTCCCTCCCTGAACCTGATTATCCCGGGGCAACACAGCAGGACGGCGGAGGTACCGGAGGGACAGACGGGGACGAGGGATGGAAAAGGAGAGAGACGTTTTCATAAGCAGACTAGAAGGGAAGAGTTTCTTTGCAAAACCAATACATGTCCAATTGTGTTTATTTCTGTAAAGTGTGATTTTCCCAGGTAATATCACTCAAAAGACCATACGAGTAGGCTAATGCACTGGCGGTATTGGCTTTTGCAACACAATTTTGGATTTTAGATTCAGAAAGCATGTTACGTGAAGCATTATGTGAGACAATCAGTTAATTTTTAAAGGAATGGCATTTGACTGTTTTTGCAAATGAACTCTTCTTTTCTGTGATGTGTACTGAGATTTATTCACCACTTATTAACCACACTTTTTCACTACTATGGCAATGCTACTCTTAGAGGAAATACTGTGACAGCCACTGTTATTATCAGCTACTTTGTCATGGTCTGGTGGTCTGCGAAAAAACAAGCCAAGGGATTGAGGCTTGTAATAAGGGCGGGGGGGCGGATAGAGAGGCAGCCTGAGGTAAAAGACATAACAAGAGGAAGATGAGAGGGCTAAAGCAGGAGGAGTAGACTGCAAGCAGGCCACCCCCTCCTGTGAGATGATGGCACAGCTCAGGGGGGGAAGGGACGGAGACCTGACGTCAAGTGGACTGAACGGCAACAACGTGAGAGCAACAGGTGGTCAGAGAATCACAGAGCCGCAAAGTGGCCGCTCACTGCAGCTTTAAGGTCACAGTTACAGAGGACTCTGTTTAACAGCAAAGATATAGTAAACAATAAATTCACAATAAAGTGCACAAAGTAATAGCTCTCTGTTGTGGCTTCAATAGCATCAAATCCTCTTTCCTTGTGGCAAAAGTTATAACTACAGTATCTATCCTAAATTCTGTTAAAATCTAATTTAACATTAGATTTGAGCCATAAATGAAAATTTAAAAATGGATATGAGTTCCTTGCGGTAGCTGACTGGTGTCTCGTTTGGAGGAAGTGAGGAAGTTTTAAAGAGGAAGTGAGACACGGTCTGCAGCGTGACAGCACTAGGTCCCTGTCAGGGAGTTTCTGATAGATCGAATGGCAAGTGGGTGACAACATTTAACTCGCCTACAATCCTCTCGGTATGACTGTCAAACTGTCTTTTCTCTACCCCCCCACCCCTCTGTATGCCCTCTCATTATGTTAGAAGTCCATGCACTTCTCTCATTTTTCTATGACACTCTCTCTATCACTCTCTCTCTCTCTCTCTCTCCCACAAACTCAGACCCAGTGTCCCCGCTGTAAACAATGCTTAGCTATACAGTATAAGGTTAGCGTGGTCAAAATGTGTTTGCCAAGACTCCAGTCTAACAAGCAAACCCCCGGCAAAAAAAAAAAGCCCACAAAATACAAAGAGAGATTTGTCTGGGAGGCAATGAGAGCTGACTCAACAAAAATGGCAGAAATTTGTGAGAGGAAAAAAGGAAGCAGCCTACAGTAATGTACATGGACAGATAACTGGAGGGACAATGACCGCTGGTTTTACAGTTCTTCTCAATTCTTTTGACACATTAACTAAAGGTTCATGCTCTCAAAACCGCTAACACAGCCATCGAAACAGGCTCTCATTGTGAAATGCTGCTTTCCTTTCACATCACATCTTTATAAAAAACAAATTAGTGACATCAAAACTACACATCATCTGTTGATAATATATTCCATTAAGACAATACAGATGTTTATCTACATGTCTCTTTTTCCTTATCCATAATTTGTTGATGAAATATTTTCCTTACAGTAAGCAAAATGTTTGTACATACATATATTAACCTTTATTATATCAGGCAAATTTCATTATTATATGACTATGACTAGGAAAGTAGCATCAAAAATATACATAAATGTTACAAACAACCTAAAACTGCAAACAGTTTTACTTGTTGTAACCAATGACTTTGTTCCTCATCAACCCTTTTACTTCTGACAGGCCAAAGGATTTATGTTATGTGTTTTTTTTTGTGTGTGTATATGTGTGAAAACAATGAAAAGAAAATACTATTGTACAGGTTACACGTCCTGTTCGCTGTAAAAACCTTCACGGAAATAGAACAAATGCAAATACAGGACAATGCATCTAAAAGGATGTCAGGTGAAGTGAAAAATATAAAGACAGACGGACAGACAGACAAACAGAAAGACAGACAAATAGATAGATAGATAGATAGATAGATAGATAGATAGATAGATAGATAGATAGATAGACAGATAGATAGATAGATAGATAGGTAGACAGATAGATAGATAGATAGATAGATAGATAGATAGATAGATAGATAGATAGATAGACAGACATAACCTCATTGACACTAGTGTGGTGACACAGTTTAGTTCTGCTCTGCTGAGCAACTTTGTTGTCCAGCGTTGCCCTAATTACATAAGACTCTCATCTCTGTCAAACAAGGATCGGATTCATGCAAAGGAAAAGTAGGAAAGAGAAAGTACTAAGTACTGGGCAATCTGTCACTCCAATGGGATAAATACATAGTTTGAGTCTGCACTGCTGAAGACTGAATCAAATACCGTTGTGTCTTGCATGAATTCATCCACACAAGCCTGTTCGTTCCGTAGCCAGACAGAAAGAGAAAGACAGAGAGGAAGAAGATGTCTGCAATCTTGTGGTTTCCTTTTCAGCTCTTCTATCTCCCCTGACGAAAGCAATATTATAATAAATTACCTCTTTACTGTAAACAGCTAAAATTTGTGTGATACAAAGCAACAATGGCTTGTTTTCAGTGTGTTCTTGTGGCTGCATGTGTCCTTGTAAAAATAAACCTTATACATACAAGAATAGGTGTTCATTGTAATTGCACACACCGGCTTGGCTAAAATTGCTAATTTAATGACTGTTACGATCACAGTGTAGGCCAAATCAAAAGCTCATGATGAATTCAGACAGCAGAAGTCAAACGACCATGCACAAGTGTTGGTTAGGATTTTATGGCTAAGAATCAAGATGCCGTGCTTGATAAGGCTTTAACAGGCTTAGGTCAGTCTGTGTGATCGCACTTCTCAATCAAAAGGGATGTTCTCCCAGTGAAAGGGGATTCTGCTTGATGGCGAAAGACATTCAGGTAACGCAGAGTCAGGATGGTGGAGAGAGAAACAAAGAGTCATGCGCTCTTGATACGAGGAAACACAGCCAACAGGAAGTGTCCGTGCTCCTGTAGTCTGACCCAGTTTAAAACAAAACACTAACTGTATTTATTTTTATTTACAATGACAGCTTGTGTGTTGTTCCTAATTCACCTTTATAATTGCTTTCTTTGAATTTTGTCTGCTGGTGTTTGTTGGCTTTCTGGCAATGTACGACAGTCAGTGATGTTTGTCCTATACTTCTGTAACTGTACTTTTTGTATACAGGTCTCTCCTGCAAATGAGGCCTCGGTCTCAGTGAGATAGCCTTTTTAAATAAAACAATCAATCAATCAATTTCAATTTCATAATTATGTAGAAACTGTATGCTGAAATCTTGTAACATCTTATTGTTGTTGTAGTCATTGTTTATAGAGTCATATTTCAGAAGTATTGGCACAGAGAGACAAAGATGATCTCTTTCACTGGTTTCATTGTTTAGGAAGCCAAGATCTATCCAAATCTAAATCTGAAACTGCTATTTATTTATTTTTTTAACCGGTGGTGTGAAATACACTTCACACTGCAAATGAGTGAAAAGCAAAAAAAATCCTAGTTTGACACTGACATTTATGGGTGTATATCCATTGGTGAGGCTTGTGTTTACACTCACCTTTTTGGGAGTCCCTTTGCTCTTGACCATACAGGATTTTTCCAGATTCTGATATCCACCGATCACTTCGATTTCCTCCACTGTGGGGTATCTCTTCTTCGTTGGTTCTGCCACAGCAGAGGGACTCGGGGTCTGCTGCACCGGGGT
>OMKZ01054959.1:27023-42377 GCA_900302535.1 Neoniphon sammara | reverse complement strand
GGGGAGGGGGCCGGGGTTGGGGCGCAATCTGAGGGTTTCAGGAAATTGTCCGGGGATCGGCTCCTGAGGCTTTTGGGGGTGATGGTGACCATCCTGGACTGGTTGCACTGTTTAAGCTCAGAAGTCGAAGAGCTCCCCCGCTGGGATGACTCCGATGTTCTGGGGCTCGATGCTGACGTTTGTTGATCCTTCTGCTGCATCTTCAAATCGTCCCTGAGCTGGTGCAGCAGCCCCCCTCTGGGATTCTGCTGCCCTTTTGTCTCACGATCCGTCTGAGGAGTGTTTGGTGGTGTGCAGCCATCATGTGACGACTTTACAGCTTCCTGCTCTTTCAACTGAAACTGCTCTATCTGCCGCTGAATCGCCTGGACCCCTGACAAATCTTCATCTGACTTTGCCTTGCCGTCCCCGAGTTTCCCTCCACCCCACAGCTGCCTCACGTCAGCTGTCTCCTGATGACATGGCTCTTGCTGTGCGTGGGATATGTGGGGCTTCACCTTGACGAGGCGCACTGACGGGATGTCCACTGTCCTCTCCCTCACGCACAAGCCCGTCCTGGAACCGACCGTTTTCAAGTTGTAGATCCGGCTCATGGCGGCGAGGGAGTTGGGATGAGGTGGAGAAGGGGAGAGAGATTGCGAGGGAGAGAGAGGGGATGTTTGGTCCTCGCTCTCTGAGATTTCTTCTTCTTCTTCCTCCTCCCTTTCTTCTCCTCTGCTCTCGTCGTCTCTCTGCAAACCCCTGTGGCGCCTCAGCTGCTCCACGACATGCCTCAGCGGGTCATCTTCATCCTCAGATATTTGGGAGCTGTCAGAGATAACTTCGGAGACAACACCGGTGCACTCGCTTGCTACTTCCTCTCCTCTGACGGCCTGTGAGAATGGCAGAGAAGCAGGAAGTTGAGGGTTGGTTTTCAACACACCGGCTTCCTGCATGACGTCAAATGCAGTCACGGATGTCTGTGCTGCTGGGCCTTCCTGTCCCCCATCTGCCTCGACCAGCCTCTTCCTCATATGGGCTGCAGCTTCCCACTCTCTCTCTATTTCAGTTCCCCTCTCCTCATATCTGTCCCCTACTCTTTGACTGACTTCTGTCCCATCACTCACATCCCCATCTCCATCCTCTGCCCCTCTCTGCTTATTCCTCATCCTCTCCATCTCTCTTTGCCTGATTTTCTCTCGCAGGGACTCGACCCGGCTCAAGGGCTTGCCGATTCTCCAACTATCCCTCCTCTCGACCCCTCGCCCTGCTTCACGCTCTTGCCCCTCGTCGTTTTGACTGCCGAGCCTTTTTCTCTCCACCATCATTTCTTCTGCTACATAGAACACCGTCCTGGGGATCTGGATCTCCAGGGGACCCGGGGGGATCCCCATGGGTGTGGTCCTTTTTGGGGATTTGGGGATAATGAGGTTCTCTGAGCGGGCATCAGTATAAATATGTGCATCATGTGCGTCTTTGTTTATTTCATAAGCACCCCTGTAAGCCCTCTCTCCTCTCTCACTGCAATAAACAGTTGTTTCTCCTATTTTCTCTATTTTACTGATAAGCTCCTCTGTGTGATGGGACAATACTGATTGGGTTAGGTAGGGTCCTTGTGGCCCTGTGCCACTCCACTCTGTCCCTTTGTGGGGTTCAGCCACTGTACAGAGCAGATTTGAGCACTCTGTGAAAGCTGATGCATGTCTGTAGTGACTCTCAGCACTGTGAGATGGATTGGCCAGATCTACCTTGGCAGTAATAACATAATTCTGCTGCACGGTGTCAGCTGGGATTGTCCCTTCTGTTCCCTCACCTCTCCGAAAGTCAGACCCTCTTTTTTCGCTTATCTGTGACTCAGCCTGTCTCGCTCCCTCCCTCCCTTTCTCTAAACTCCGCTCCTTCTCCAAAGTTCTCTTGTCTTCTGTGAATTGCTTCACCTGACTCTCCGTTGTTCTTACCCTCCCGTCCTGCCTGATAGGAACTCTCCTCGCAAAAGAGATCCCCTCTGTGTTTTTGACAGACGCCACCGTGAAGCCCTTGTCTCCATCTGTGTCACCTGCCATCTCTGCGGCCCTCTTGTCAACAGGCTCAACTTTCTCAGCTACTGACACTTCTGTTTTATGTTGAGCAGAGGAACAACTTTCCGTCTCGGTTCTTGTGTTGCTTCTCTGCACAAGCTCTTTCTCAGCATGTACCTGTGGCTGGCTGTCGGGTCTATCTTTGTGTTTTCCCAACCGGCCTTTCTCCAGCAGCCTGGCACGCCCCAGTTTGATTTTGGTTTCTTTCTCTGAGCCTTCCCCTTCAGCCACGGCTACCCTCTTCTCTGAATGTGCCCTCTGAAAAATTTTCCTCTCTCGGTGTCCCTCTTCAACCACACCGTTCTCCTTGGCACAAAGGGCTCGGTCAGAGAAGCTGAAAGAGCGCTTGGGCACACCCCTGAGCAGTACGTTCTTCCCATCTGCCTTCGTTTCCTCAGGCTGTTGGTCTTCTTGACCTTCTGAATATTTTCCTTTGGCAAGTTTGAGGAAATTGTCTGAGCTTTTGGACCTTGACGGAGGTTTGGGGTGCTCTCCGAATTTGCTCAGCAGCTGACTAACCCTCCCTCCTCTCTCGGCAAAGACACCATCATCAGAGCTGTCTTTCCTGTCTTCTTTAATGACCGTTGCGTGGCCCCACGGTCTCTCTTTCTCTTTGATAGTCTCTCTCTCCTTTTCTCTCAGCCAGGTCGTGTCTGTTCTGTGCTCCCTCCCCATACTATCCCGTCTTCCATCCATGTTGCACATCATGCCTCTCTCCTTCTCTCCATCATCTCTGCTGGACCATTTCCCTCCTCCTCCTGCGCTCCTCTCCTCAGGGCTTACTGAGGGTTTTATAATCAGAACCTCAGAGGCTCGGATCTCAGTGACGCTCCCTCCTCCAGCCAATATCTCGCTCAGGTCCATCTTCATCGCTCTCTTTTCCTGGTGGTCCTCCTCAGGACTCTCTCTCTCTGTCTCACTCCATCTCCCCCTCCTCTCATCGCTACCTTTCCTTTCCTGCTCAATGATGATAATATTGTCAGCCCGAATGGTCCGAAGACCAGAGACGAGGGGAGCAAAGAGAGCGCAAGGCGTGTCCTCGTCTTTCTCCTCCCTCTTTTCCTCTTGTTTCCTCACTTTCAGGGAATCTCTCTCCCTCTCTTTCACAGCATCCTTAACTGACTCCCAGCTTCTTTCTCTATCTCTGCCCTCACCCTGGTCCCTGTTATTTTCTCTTTCTCTTCCTTCACTTTTGTCCCTTTTTCTCTCTCCTTCCCCTCCCTCACTCCTGTCTCTCAACCTCTCTATTTTTAGTTCTATCCCTCTTCCTGACTCCCCTTCATGACCTCTGGGGCTAGGTTTGTCTTTCTCCCTCTCCTTGTCTTTTCCTACCTCGGCTTCCTGCTCACTCCCACTCTCTTGATAGCCCACCTCTGCAGCCTTTTCGGCATCCCTACCCTTCCTCCATCCACTCTGGGTGCGAATGAATGGGTTTTCATGGACGGGGACTATGGTTTCCACGGACACCTGACTCAGAGGTTTGGTCTCTACATCCAGCCATTGCCCTGGATCGGGACTGAGCGATGGGTCGCTTCCCAAATTGACCGTTACAGAGCTGTCTGTGTCACTCAGTCCATCCGAGGGGGATCTGATATCCACTGGCACGAGGAATCCCTCTCTTTCTTTCTCTCTGTCTTTGTCACCCAAACCTTCCTGCTTCGCTCTCCTCCGCTCGATGATCCCTCGCTTCCATGCAGGCATGCTGGCGAGTTTCTCCTCCTCTTCTTTTTCTCTCCTCTCTCGCTCCTCCTCTTCTCTCCTCTTCCTCTCCAGTAGGAGTTGTTTCCATTCTGGCAAAGAGGAGACGGACATAACAGAGAAAGAGGCAGTTCTTTGGGACTAGTCGTGTGCCGTTCCTCTCTGGACCCTCTCTGGGATTTGTCTGCAAAAAAATAAATGATGAAATGAAATTAGTCACTCTTGTAAGCGTGGATGATGTGAATTTTTCATATAACATACAAATATCACCCATATTGAGCTGTTTGTGGATAATGTAGTTAAAACTCTTATAAAGCTTTAGTTAAATACAAAATCAATGGGTGTAATAGGTTAGTGTGCAATTGCATTTTCCAGTAACATTGAAAAGCATGATACAAATCAGTATTCAATCAGAACCTGTCTACATTATTAATAGCACTAAATTACACTCATAATATACTGTTGTGCACTGAGCCAAACATATTTTAAACTTAAATATTGGCATGTAACATCATTAGCTGTCTTTCCGATGACTTTTCTACTTAACAAAAACAAAAACTCACCAAAATCCCAGTTATTTCAAAGATATTTTTAAATCCGTCTCGGCTTTACAGTTTGCATCTCCACTTCGGTGAGGAGCGACTGCGTTTCAGCGCGGCTGTGCGTAATGCGCTCCACTCTCCACTAGGACAGAAAATCCCCTTTGCCAATAACCAATAGATTAATCTGTTGTCAAAAGCAGTTTCAAATGTTTACATAACCGAGTCAAATCACATCAACCTTACGGTGAAAGGGAGCATGAAAACACGTCCATCGGCTCGTAAATATTTCCAGCTTCGGAGCGGTAGCGCTGTAATCCGATAATTACATTAAATTCCGTCAGGAGAGTTTAGTAGCACACACCATATTGTGGGACCTAAGAAAAGGCGTTTAAAGAACATACCCGTCTGCCCTGTCACCAACCCCCCTCATCTCATCCCTCCGCCCGCAGTGCTAATTGGAAGAGGGGGGGAGGGGGGCAGACCTGCTGAACGGCAGTGCAGAGAGCAGAAAGCTGCAGGAGTTACCTGAGGTAGCAAAGGCATGAAATAGTTCCCACCAATTGTGTTTCACTTGCAACCCTGGATACAAACCAAGTGACCTACACTTCTGCAAAGAGTCTGCCACTTCCAATAGTGTTGACACAGACAGTGGAGGAAAACAAGTTACCAGTAAACTAAGTCACAGCAGACTACAGTTAAGACATAGGCCTATAATTCAAAACCAGTTAATTAAATTCAAAAGTATAAAACTCAGCAGTTAATTTGTCACTGTGTCCCTGTGAAATAAATCAAATGAACATGCCACACACATACAGCTACAGTCTACTGCCTTTATTCTATATTCTCCTGAAAATATCTAACGTTGCATTGACTAGACATTATTGTTAATGTATATGCAATTATAAGGAAAAAATATTAGCCTACCATGCACATCCAATTAAAGATTACAGTACCTTAAAATTCCAGGATTAACAAAATACATTTCAGAAAATACTGGACATACCGCTTAAATACTGAAAAAAGCAGCTCAGTTTTTGTCCGACATTGCTGTAGGTTTGTCTGCACAAATGCAGAAATATAATGTATGCATTAACAAATATCAGTAGATGTTTTCATTACAGCTTGAAGCACTCAAAAGCAATGCTAGATTTTCTTGGTTTTGCCAGTGTGAAATCTCAATACTACATTCTTTACTGTGGACATTCAAACTTGAAGTCAGTGTGTAGAAAAAGACAGTGTAACTGCAGTTGGCACATGGAATGTTGGTCATCATACACCATTAACCTATAAAAATATACTCTGTGATAAACAAAAACACATTCTGGGTAGTTGAGCAAGTAGAAAAAATACCTGAATATTTCTAAAAGCACAAACAAAGTGACTAGACTTAAAAAATACAGTGTGAAGTTGCAAAGCTTTGAGTTCAAGTGTGGTCATTTTCCATTAGCACAAACGGACAGACCAGGTTTGTTCTTATTCAGCACAGTAGATTAGATGTGACTGGCGCAAAGACGGTCACCATAGGGATTCTCTTGGATGTTGATTAATGGTCAGTTTTGCTATTTCTTGCGTAGCATTTGTAATAAATCTTAGGGAGTAAGCAAGATGATCCAAAGGCAGCACTCAGCTCCACATCACGCCACCAGAATAACTGCCATTCACTTCGTCTTGTGGTTGTTATTGTCCTGGCGGGCGCAGCCGCTGTGTGGCTCGGCAAAGAGCTGCATCTTGCTGTTAAGCTGGACACAGAGGTAGGCTAAATCCTGTTTATCGAGTGAGTGTGCCAGGGCCAGGTAGGCCGACAGAGTACCTGCCAGCAGGAGCCGGTCCAGGGACAAGGCTGGGAGGAGCCACAGCACGACGGCCAGCTCCAGACAGACCGGGTGACGCAGGTGGGAGAGGAGACGCTGGGCCCGGGGAGACTTGTGTGACAGCGGGTCACCCAAACCAAGGCAGTCATAATATACCTGGGACACAAGGAGGGAGGCAGTAACAGGGAGGATGAGTGGGAGGGTGCAAAGGTCAACAGAGGAGAAAGGAGGAAGGGAAAAAGAGAGAGAGAGAGAGGAGAGAGGGAGGAAAATGAGGATTAGTAATGCATTCACTTGTATTCACTAGCAACACTTCCGATGATGAGTATATCTATTTACATAACATTTCAGAAGCACAGTCATAGTCTGCATAGTCTCTGTTACACATAATTTGATTATTATAAAATGTTAAATTCTGTTTTTGGCATCATATGAAATGAGGAAATTAATCCTGATGCATAGCAATCGTGTAAGAAATCTGAGAATTTCTAAACAGCAAGGGATTCAGAAATCCTGCAAATAATCGTGCAGTAATAGTAACCTTCAGGTGTCCATCTGCTTACTACTGAATGACCAAAGTATCCACTCATCTCCTACCGGTCCCACTAACATAAACATTCTGATTTGCATCTTCATAAACTGAAGGAGAAAAAAAGAGATTTACACTCTATAGTAGATGCTTTTATCAAAAGAGACTGGGAGCACAGTGAGTATGCTGGATATTGAAACCATGGTCCTTCATGGTGTTAATGCTATTGTACTGTATATGCATTCACACTGAGTACATTTCCATGGCTGCAGCTGCTGGACTCACCTAACCCCGCTAAGTAGCACACAGACTGCTGAATTAACTATTGAATTAACTAGGTTGTGACTTAACTGTATTTTTTTCTTGTTGTACTATATTAAGTGTCTATGCATGATTGTCTGGTATTGTGTGTTCTATGTTTGTGAGTATTTAAATCATGGACCCCAGGAGGATTAGGAACCATTTTGCGGAAACTAATAGGGATAAACAATAATAAACAATAAACTGAAAAACCTGATCCCACTGAAGTTTCCATCTGGGGCCAGTGAGTTTGCTCCAGTCAAGTTGAGGTGTTTACATGTCAGATAAACATGATCCTGTGGCTCAGTGAGTTGAGTTTGATTCTGAATGCTTCCTCCCATAAAATGTATGCGCTCATGGTAGTGTAAGCATTGTTTGTTAATAGCGGAATAACTGTAACAGCCACAAATACATAAATTTAACTGTTTTGTGCTGTGTTACCTTATAGAATAAAGTATGCTCATCACAGATAGTTGTAAAAAGACTGAGCATTATTTGTGGGAATCCATTTTAAAATGATAGCGAGAAACTCAGAGGATCATTTGAATGGTGGTACATCTTGTGTGATTTTACGCAAACCTCTGATAAATTTCCTGAACTCTGTTATTTTTCACTTTTTCGTACTTGTAACTTCATACCTCAGATATGGCCAACTGAAAGTGACTGAGAATAATAAGAATACACCATGGAATTTGGGTAACTTCTTAGATTTCATTACTGATTACTACTTTGATGAGGTAACTAGTAACTGTAATAGAATAATGTAATGCTTGTGAGTTTTTATATAAAAGTATCTAACAAAATGACATTGTTCTGTCCCAGCCACTGACCTAAAGTAGGTTTATAAATAATAGCTGACCTTTGACCTACCTGCTTGATGCCCAGCAGTTCTGGATAATCAAAGATCATGAGGATGCTGCAGATGATTGCCCAGCACAGGAAGTGCAGTGAGAAGCAGAGCAGGGGGAACCAGATGCTCCACGGTGCATGACGCACTGACCACAGACAGGGGGCACCGGTCACAGGCTGCCAGTAATGCATCAAGATCTAAGAATAAAATCACTGCGTAATGAGTACATGGTGGTTTGGGGAGTTAAAATAATACCAGATAAGGAGTGCAGGCATTCCCGAACCTGACCAGGTGATTAATATAAATGTTTTAAAAGTGAAAAAGACAGTCCACCGTATTGTGTGTGTAAATGTGCTTATATGACTGATGAGGGGACATCAACCCAGTGTTCAAAACTCGTGTGTGTGTGTGTGTGTGTGTGGTGTGTTGTACCTGGAGTGCCAGTGCTGTGGTGAAGCAGTATGCTGTCCTGTTCAGGACTCCCAGCACGGACTTGCAGGCCTCTTTAACTGGCGGCCAGGCCAGCAGACTGTGCTGTATGGTGAAGAGAGCCAGCAGCCCCAGATCCACACCTATACATCTGAGCACAGAGCTGTCCTGCAGGGCTACTGACCATGGTATGGAGTCTGTGGGCAGAGAAGTTCAAGTGTGAACAAGAGGGGAACAGTCACTTAATATTTCCTGATTATCTGTTGCATTTGGTGTTTAAATATCACCATAGGAAAATGTTTATAGTTTAGCTTCAGCATCAAGAATATGACTGCTGTTAACACTTTTGAATATACATGCACTTTCAGTGGTGCTATGGTCATGTTTCATTTGGGTCAGCTATGACGTTTATATTGATAGACTGATTAGTTTATTCCAGTGCTCTGCTCTAATGGGCTGTTATGACACACTGTTAACAATGAGGTCATTCACTATACATGAACAAACTGACATTGTCAAGGATCACGCATAGCACATGGCACAGCAATAAACAGGATACATAAAACAATTACAGACTTAAATCCCCTAATTTAAACTTGGACGCATCCTGCTTCACCGAGTATTCCAGTTTCCGTCCATCATCAACAAACGATGATATATGCAGAAGACACAGTAATACAGGCTACATCTATCACACACGTATTGGCATATGCTTTGTGTTCATACCACTTCATCCACAGGTTATCATGTAGAGTAACTATTCAACACTCCAGTTTACACACCGAAAAGCTTATCGCCCAACGTGGGGCTCGAACCCACGACCCTGAGATTAAGAGTCTCATGCTCTACCGACTGAGCTAGCCGGGCAGTGAATGCACCATTATTCTTCTCGCGACATCAAGTTACCGACCGTGAACTGTAAACGAGAACGCCTCATTATTTGGAATCTTGTCGCGCGACGCGTAGAATGACTCTCCAATCTTTTAATAGCAACTGCCGCACAGCAACAACAGCAGTTTCCCCCCTAATAAACCCTGGTTGTTTTCACGTTAACATATTTATTTGACGCATAAGTATGGGATATCGTTAATAATTTGTAGCAGTGTAATTACAAGCTCAATCTCCCGACAGCTCACTCCCATTGCAGTAAAGTTAACTGCTAGTAAAGTTAGGACGCTTACCTTGGCACAGTGTCGTGTCCCCCGTGATGTTATGGTAAATGGCTCGAAACGAAACGAAGCGGATGAAGTCTGCACCAGTTATGAAAACAAATGCAACGTTTAGCAGAGTCAAGGTGCAGAGTACCGAGCCACGTACAGTGACTGACGCCATTTCAGTCAGTGTTTTACTTCATTTGGTAACTTCCAAAAAAGTTTCTTCCGGGAGTGGAATTGGTTGCAGTGCCGAATATGAACACACGGTGTCGCAGCTAACTGTGTGGTACAATGAGATGAAGACAAAGTATCTGTACCACTAGGGGCCATTCAAAGAGTCCTAATTTAGTTGTCCTTGACATGAAAAACTTTGGGGATGCTGTAGGCTACGAAAAGGGCCTCCTGGGTTACAAAAAAAAGAAAAAAGGACATTAGAGGGTCCTCAGAAATAAATGAAAGATGAATTTTCATTATTATGGTTATTTCACCAGTTGCAAATTAGTTCAATGTGAGATGTTTAAGATGACTTTTTATTATCACTATAATTTACCCACTTACAGTATAGACAGCTATAATCCTCTTGGATGGAGGCCTTTGGGGCAAGACTGATATATAATGCAAGATACTTTTTTTTGAACAGGTTGAGGAAACACTGAAATATAGTATACAATTCATATTAGAAAATCACCAGTTTAAATACCATAAAGCCACCATATTAATCTGTTGCTCTCAGAGTAGGTGTTTCATCATTTGTTTGACATTTTGCATCAGGTATCATCTCATAAGACACATGATTCACCCATGAGTATCACTGTTAGTCATTTGGGCCACTAAAAAGTGATGCACAGAAGAATGCATGATTCTTTGACTTAGACCTAACTAATTTTATTGCAGACAAGAAATTGCTCAAAATATTGCAACTTCATCAAATAAAAAAAATCACAGTTTCTTTTGCTTTCATAAAACAAGCACAGCACAAAATATACAAAGATGAATCCTGTTCCTGCTCCTGATGTCAAGTGAGGTTCACCACACTGTCATAGCACTCCACATGGTAATTTCTGTCAAATGATACCACTCGAATGGACTCTGTAGACCCCTGAAATAATGAAGTGAAAGTGTTACCATCATTTCCTGGAAAATCTCTTTATCATGTTTATCAAAGAAGACAGTCAGTTCAGGAAGAGATATGACAAATACTACACACACTACAAAATATGACAGGCCATTCCTTTATTATTCATTTTTTAACTAATTCAAGCTCACCTCAGATGGCAAAATGGGCATTCTGCAAGCAGCACACTTGGGCGCCTGCAGCCTGAGAGCAACACAAAGTCTCATCAAAACGTCAGAGAAACTCAACAATAAAGTCACTCTGGGTGTGACTGGTCTTGGTGCTTTGCCTGTGCAGCAGGGTGTGGTTTCACATAGTTTCAGGAGTGTGATTAAAAGGGTTTAGACCACTGCATTGGTGTCAAACAAGTCCAAGAAACTCACTTGTGGTAGTCCCTGATACAGTAAACCTTGTTGTCTGTGTCGACAGTGAAGGGCAGGCCCTCCAGGCTCTCCCTGCAGATGACACAGTGAAAGCAGGCCGGGTGGTACGACTTCCCCAGAGCCTGCAGGACCTGGCAGCACACATGACACCAATAACATCACACACCAAATATAAATGAAGGCACACATGCATGCATGCTAACAAACATCAAACTTACGCTCACCATGTCCATGATTAAATTTCCACAGCCATTACAGACCTCTGGGGATGGATGAACTCCTGAATACTGGATGACAGAAAGAATTCATCCATCAAATAATATTTAAGGGAACTAATTGTGTCGATTGCTGTTTTTTTTCTTAACAGGATATAATAGACATTAACCTGTGTTTGTATCTTATAATATCCCAATATAGCTGTGATTGTGGAATATATTCTTACCAAAAAGTCCTCTTCACAAAAGATGTTTCCTGACATTGTGTAAAATGGCTTGCCACTCAGCTTTTTACCTAAACATGAAAAAAATTACAGAGGAGAATACAGGGAAAATACACCCTAAATAACACCCTTAGATAACATATAACAACTGCTGAATCACCTCAGAGATCAAAGCTGTTGAATTATTTTTTTCCATCCACAAGGTCCTGCTAAATTAGCCACATCTTGTTTAAAAATGCCTCACTACTCACTGCAAATACAGCAGGTGAAACAAGCGTCATGGAACAGGCTCCCCATGGCCTGGCAGGCTCTCTCGGCACAGCACACTGCTTTCCTGCATCTTACACAGCTTCCTGAAAACACACCACACAGACAATACAATACACAACGCAAGGTTATATTTACCTAAACAAACACTATGCATGTGTTCAATCTGTTTTCAGTAGCACAGCTGACCAGTTTCTCACAGTTTCTTACTGTCAAACCTTTGAAGAACCGGATTCCATTCACACATGCAGACTGTGCAGACTGACAACACATTCCCACACACACTGAATAATGATCTATCCTAGACTTAAACTGTGCCAGAAAAAAGCTATATATTTTTTTTCCACCTTACCAAAGTAACCATTAGCCCTAGAATTGGCTTCCATCTTCCACTTTTCCCTGTTTCGTCTGACTTCTGGAGCCTACAGTATGACTGTCTGAGGGTCTAATTTTATGTGTGGGGCAGACAGCTGTAAGCGGAGCTGCTGTCTGGGTTTATGTGTGTTGAATGCGGTGCTTGTGGTCTTTCCCGGGGTTGTGAGCCTTCAGCCGCCCTGACTCCTCCAAGGTGTCTGGCTGAGTGAACAGAGACAGACAAGACCAACTGGCGTCTCTTACAAACTACAGTATATGGTACACCATTTGGGGACTATTTGTGTATTACAGGGACAACCAACTACTGCTTCAAATTTCTTATTAAACTGTCTATTTTCATCACCCTGGGGTGCGAATTACATCACTGAATCAGAATCTGTAGTCAATTAAATGCTGAGAGAGGCCTATCTGATGCAATTCCTTGATATGAGCAAGCTGTTTTTACGGGGTGGAGAGACCCCACTGAAAGTGCTGACCTCCTTGGATTATTAAGTTTTCTTGGCCTGGCTTTACACTTAAAATTAACCCAGCCGCAACATTTGCAAAGCTCTCAACTTTGTGAAACTATACCTTCATGCAACAGCCAATCAAAAAGCTGATAACATTCCGGGTGATGATGTCAAACGATTGTTGATGTGGTATCATCTCAGCTGACCGATACAAACTCGACAACGTAGCTAATCAATAAAATGGACAAAGCAAGAAGCAGAAGATGGTTTAGACGCGTGAGAAGGAGATTATTCTCATAGACCTCATGCAAGACTCGTAGGTTTTTAATGTTGTCAAACAGCTGAGCCATGCCAACAAACAAACGTGAGCTATGCAAAGTTTGTTTACATTGCAGTTAGCCGTTGACCAGCTAACAGCCAGCTTATTTAACGTTAACACGACGGTTGTTTGAACATTTCGTTTGTTTTCTGCTTTGTCAGCCTATCTTCTGAAATCTGTTGCTTTTATCGCCTTTTATATAACATTAGGTTATTAAATTCTTCCCCTTGACACCCACTTAATTTAATTTTTTTCCAAATTAGTTACAAAGATGCAAATGTAGCAACAATGACACTTTCCTGTCGAAAAAACAAAATGACAGCTGCAAGAATACCAATCTAGCTAGCTAATCTTAGTGAAACAAACTAGGATTCAGCAGCCAGTGAAATATTAACAAACTAAAATTGAGCTCATCTGAATCGTTACATTATTGCAGAATGATAATCAAACATAAAAAGGGGGACTATCCAATCAAATAGTGACTTCAATTTGAATTGTCATCTGCCAAGTGAGTTTGAAAAGGCATTGTTGTTCAATATGGGCCACACCCACAAGCTAGGAGCAAACCCATGAAGCTAATGCCATCTACCAATGATATTGGTAAATGATAAAAGACAGTGCATATTAAAGATACTAAATAAAAGTTAATGTTTTTAAGCTTGGTTGAGAATCCTTTTAAATCAATGTGCTGAGAGTGGAGGACTAGTTAACGCAGTGAGCATAAATCTACTCAATATGAAACCAAGGTTGAAAAGGCTTAGAAGCTCTTGAGTGTTGCAGACTATGGAAAGCCGTTGGGCAGGATGTCTGATCTGCATGGCAGACAATGATTCATAGCTAATTGCCCATAAACTGGCTAGAACTAGGTTAGCTATCTCACACTGAGATATGAGAAACCCAACCTTAACCTTTCCAGACTCTCCTCTCACCTCGTTTGTTAAGGTGGGCATCACCTTAGGGAAGCTGCTTAGGGAAGCCATGTGCAATAAACTGGCAACAGCTGGTGCTCAGATATGTGAATGCAGCCAATATTATATCAGTTCTTTAGAAGAAAAAAGTCAAACCAAACGCACCTTGGAAGCTTGATAATGATTTAGAGAGAGAAAGAGAAACAGTCAAAAATCATGGGTGAGGGCTCAACTTTTTTTCACACTGGCAAAAAGGAAGCCTCTCACAATCTAATTACATAAATGAATAAATAGAAGTCATGCACCAACGCCCTTCTTCTGCTAAATTACCTCAGAATATGAATGAGGCCTTTGAAAGCACTTCACCTGCTATATAACAATAAAGTTTTTAATTTAGTTCTTGAGGTAGAGAATTTAGTTCTTGCTTAGAAGACTTCTGTCTGGGAGAGAATTTGAGTTTGAGGCCAGAAACATTTCTTGCTGTTTATTATACTACCAGGGCTGTGTGTGCAGTGCAAGATCCTGCTGGCCACAAGTTGAGCACTGCTGCCCTCATGTGGACAGTTCAGACCTTCAGTTTTATGACAATCAGTGACCTAGAATCAGACTGAGCCAAATAGGCGTTTCAGACAGTTCCTGCAATTGGTTTTAACCTGTTTTAGTTGCCAAGTGGGCGGAGCTTACTGCATCAGAGCAATCCAGATAGAGTAAAAATCTAAATTCTTAATGAAATCAGTCTAGCTAAACACAATATCACCGGTCTTGCTTTTAATTGAACGGTGGTCAGTGCTATTTTTTTTATTCTTGTTTAAATGATTCTGTAGATTTTACAGTTGACAATTAAATTTTATTCTTTTGATTGGTAATTCTTTGTTCACCCTTTTATTTGTTGCTCGCATTTCTATGTAGGCTTTTTTTTTAAATACATCTTACAATGTTTTTTGATAAGTGCTCAGTGAAAAGCTTATTATAAAACTTCTACTACAACTATAATGAAGAGGAAGGAGAAAAAGAAGAAGAAGAGGAGGAGAAAAAAGAAGAAGAAATAGGAGGGAGATGAATTGACCCAAATCCTTTCTTCTAATTGAATTAACCTTTTGGCAATCGTTTTACTGTCCAGTGTTGCAAATGCTGTTGGGCCCAAGCCAACCTACACTGTCTACAAATTATTACAAATACAGACAGCTCAGAGTTAGATTAGGTGATTCGATTAAAGGTGCTATCTCTAACAGCTCTACTAACAAGCTATGGAACAGAAAAACATCTATGAAACTGAGCAGGGAGAAAGAGAGGAGCATGGGAGGAGAGAGAGAGACAGCCTTGTCACTCCGCCCTGCTCTGCAGAGTAATGTGAAGGGAGGAGATCCAGACAGCTGTTGATACTTCACTGGGGTCCCTTGTTAGGAGACACTCCAGCACTGAACACGTGGTCACATGCTGTCAGACTGGTTTAACCAAAAACTTGAGTGTCGCATGTGTTAGTGCTTGTGTGCTGTGTGTGTGCGCGACGGGGAGAGAGAGAGAGAGAGAGAGAGAGAGAGAGAGAGAGAGAGAGAGAGAGAGAAAGAGAGCGCGCGCGCACACACACACACACACACACACACACACACACAGAGCTGATGCCACGCCTGGCAGTGATGTCATCTTAGGAAGATGTGCCATCAATCCTGGCAGATCAATACAGTTTATAGGACGCACAATGGGGAATGTTAGTGTGAGTCAGTGCACAA
>OMKZ01054959.1:2680-16572 GCA_900302535.1 Neoniphon sammara | reverse complement strand
TTTTTTTTTTTTTTTTTTTTTGCTCTGTAAATACAGTTCATCTGTTTTTAAAATAAATTCTGTCAAACTTGGTTTGGTGGGGAAAAAAGTTTCCTGTTTGAGATAATGACTGTCTTCACACACACTGACATTTTGTCTTCCTTATGCTAAAACACTGACCTTTTGAGTTCTGGATGGTGAACCCAGTTTTCAACCACAGGAACTCTGGCCATGAAAAACAGAGTGAAGGAGGGTGTTGCAGGGCTGCGGACTTCAGTGTCGACCATTGTTTACCATATGGAGAAGTATGTTTTATTGGAAAAAACCAAGGCTATAACCAAGCTTTCATACTATCAGCACATTTCTTGCAGTTTAAAGTGTAATAATTCTCAAATTCACATTTTTTTTGTACTTGATGCTGTGGAACAGGGAGGGTGTTTTATGAAATGATAAGCAATAGAATAACAACAGAATTTTCATTGTTTATTAATGTTGATTTTTAGGTTATATCAGGCTAGACATGTCAAAATAAGAGACTGTAGGACTAGCAATCTGAAATGATCTGTCAAAGGAATGCAGCAGATTTGGCTGAAAATCCAATGTCACTCATCATTTTGGTTCCACGTCGGGTCTTGATGTCAAAGCACAGGAGGTCTCATAAAAGGACTTGGTTTAAACCAGTGTTTCTCAAGTGCTGAATCATGGGACCACTCATATCAGGGTTGCAGACAAATGAAACAAAAAAATCCCACCCAACTTTTACATTTGTGAGAGGTGCCAGCACCTACAGCTTTATTTCATAGATATTAAGAACATCCAATATCCAGTTATCTGGTATTGTAATGAAAAATAAAATCTTGTATTTTTAAGAGACCTACAGTGTGTAGGTTAAAATGCTCTGAAATGAACACAGAGGTCACTGACGCTTTTGGAAGTGATCCTGTCCCACAATCCTTTGCCTATTCTTGCCTAAACTATGTTCTCTCTGGGTTTATTGTGACCACAAGGAATGCTATGTACAAAAAATAAAACTGTTGGGTGATTTAAGGACTAAGGCTAAGTGCTTGACATCAAGTATTAGAGGACCACGTAGCCATGTGCTCAGGAGGCGCTTTGGGCCTTAAACTACAGATAGATCCACAGTAGGAAATCATATATCCCCAGACAACACTTGGCAAACAGGTAACTTTATATATTACTTCAAGATCAGATTTAGGTCCCAATGCAAAACCAGTCGAGAACCACTGGTATAACAAGCTCCTTTTAGAATAGCAGGGAAAGTGGCATTGCAGAAAGAATACACAACACAAAGCAGCTATAACCATGCGCCGAGTCTAAGATTAGACGATGCTCTGATTGCTCAGACAATATTGAACTGGCAGACAGAGGGCTTCTCCTCGCGACAGTTCTCATCAAACCACTTCCCGCCGGAGGCCGCGGACATCACGGCGCAGTTCTGGGACTGGCCGCCGTCTGGCTGAGGGGACCGGTAGTTGGACGTGTCCCAGTTCTTGTAGGTAATACCGAACCCGGACTGGTCCATCCACTTGCCCTCGGTCGCCATGTCGTTGATGCCCAGCCAGACCTGCACATCTGGGCCGATGCTCTGACGGATGTAGTCGCTGAGCTGTTTGTTCTCATCCTCAGATGTTGGCGCGCTGAGGATGCCACCCATGGCGTTGCAGTCTTCGCTGGCTGTGTGGTAGCGCTTCTTCAAAGGGTCAGCCAAGAAACACTTGCCATGGGTCTTAATGCCTTTCAAACAGACTGATGACAAAAAAGAGTCAAATGGTTAGATAATTGGTTATTTTGGGGGCACACTACACTATGAGGCACTGCAAAACATCTTTATTTTCTTTCATCAGGTGTTTTATCTTGGAGTTATTTCCATCAATAATAATATGAATAAAAGGAGTCCTGTGCCAAGATTTGAGTCACTGTTTTGACAGTGATCAGTGTAACTAAAGACAAGTGCTTTAAGTTTGTAGTGGAAAGATTTGCGGATTTGGAGAACAACTGGATGTCATTTTGTGTTCTGGCTAAGAGGTCAGACGAGTTTGCCATGTGCTCTCCAGATTAGGGCTTTTTGAAAGACTACACATGTATCCCATCTGTCTTCATTTATTTCTGAGAGACACATAACCACTTTCAGGCTACAGTCTCCAACTTGCATCCAACTTCTGAGTCCTGAACAGTGTAGCTCCTGTAGAACTGTCAATAAAAAAAATGTAATGCCGAAATAATGTTCCTATCCCTCTACATATGGAAATTATAATAAGATATATTGTCTATCATTATTACCAATGTGATACTCAATTCATTTGCCTTCCGTCAAAAAGACATGACATCAGAGAGTACCTACAAAACAGCATGCCTGGGTCAGGACAGAGTTCAGTGTGTTGCTCAAGGACACTTCAGCAGGATGAATTCTCACTGACACATGAGCTTGAACCTGGTCATCCTCTGGTTGAATTGCCAAGCTACCATGTCATCCCAGCTGATTTCTATCTTTTATAATATAGATCTGAACCCTGACTCTATCAGCTTAATACCACTGTAAGTCAGTGGGATAAGATGATCATAGCTTTAGGATGGTTTTTGGGAAATCCAGCCCTGCTGAGAGAAATTAGATGTATTTTGAAAGCAAGATAACAAGTTTTACCTGTCTGCAAGGCCTGTTGTTCCTTCAGTAGGTTGAGCTCCTGGACAATGTTATCAATCTGTTTCTGCAGCCCCTCGATGGCAGCATCCTTACCCACATCTGTTTGCACCGAAGAAAATTTTAATCAGAGAGTATAAGCCGCAGTGGAAATTGGTGCATGCTCCTTGCTGCAGGTGCATCAGAGGAAGTAACTTTGAAAAAGTACAGTGCTAGATGTTTGGGTGATCTAATATTTGCAATTCAGAATTTGTATACTTCTCTTACAATTAAGACTTAAAGGCACTCAGGCACATGATTACATAGGAAACCTGTGATGTATAAAGAAAACTGAAGTAGTAGCAATATTGCAAACAACAAAAATGTTTTGATGTATTAAAATAACATTTAAGTAAATCATTTTGGCTGGGGTGTTGATTAGATATGTGCCACCTTACCTTTTTTCACGGGCTTCCTCTTTGCTGGACCCTGCTGAAATGAGCAGTTTGCCAGTAATAAAACTCCCAGCAACAGACAAACTCCTTTGAACTCCATGGTTAGACCTGTTGAATAAGGCTGTCCCAACGTGGAAACTGGCAATTTATCTGTCCCTTCTCTCTCTCTCTCTCTCTCTCTTTCTCACACCCTCCCTCTCATCTCCACAACAGGGGAAAATGCTACAGCCCAAATCTGCTGTTTGAAGGAATAACAGTCCAACCTCAGGAGCCTCAAAAGATGGTGTGTGTCTCATCTGGCTCCAGACACTTCACGTGGAAAGCCAGCGCTAACCAGAGCCAGGCATGGAAAGCAGGTGGAGACTGGCAGACGGGGCGAGACGGCGTAAAAATCCCCTTTTATGACATAACCTTTTAATGTATGGTGTATTTCTTCAAAGAGGGTGGAAAATAAATAAATAAACAAACACTGACTCATCCGTTGTGTAAAAGCTTAAATAACTTCATGGTTACAATTTCTTTCCTGGCTTACAAAACTGTTTAAATCCTGAAAGCAATTTTATGGGATTTAACAGTTTTAATTCCTAAAACTTATCCAAACGGCTTTTGCAGGGTATACTGTGTGGAGCTTTTGGTAGACTATATTCTGGAAATATTTCAAGAATACTGATATGTTTGGCAGTACTGGGCCAGAGCAGTAGAAATCCATTAATCATAACCTCTCACGTCTAACTTCCTTACAGTTTGGACTACCTGTATACTTTTTTGCATACTAACAAACTACTTAACATAACAACTTTTAAACTTTGTTTCATTTAAATAAATACCTCTTTGTTAAATTTAAATAAATCCTAAATCCTTCTGCATTAAGATTTTTCATTTCTAATCCTGCGGTGAGAGAAGAGTTTGTTTTGGACCTGTCTGCACTCAGCCAGTGCACACACCCTACGAGTCTGAGGGAACAGTGGAAACGGTCCAGAGTCACATCTGGACTTTCAGTAAGCTTTCAACTTCACACGATCCAATCCTGACACGTGGCAAGGACAAAGGGACACACACTGACCAGCCTTACCCGTGCATTACAGTATGTTGTGACAGTATAATACTGATTTGAGCTGTATCTGCAAAACACACTTGTCAAAATAAAGAATATTTTTAGGTCTGTTGCTTTACACAGAGATGAACTGAAGCTTGATTAGCCAGGAACAAAGGCACCAAGATATTTAGGCTTTGGTTTCAAGTAGAGTAATTTACCTACAGTATGTGGAACACACTGTTCACAAACATCACATGATGGACATCACTTGGTAAACACAGTACCACTGTAATAACATCCACAGTATACTACAGGACCACAAAATATTAAACAAGTGACTTAGACAGGAAAAGACCAAGAATATCTGTCCAAGATCTTTATGCATTTTAGACTGTCCAGTGCAACCACCTGAATCTTTGTGCTAGGCATGCTCAGTTGCCTGCATTTACCATTAATTATACTATCATCCTTTATTATATTGATTGACTCAGATTGATTATTATATATTGAATAGCTGAGATCCTCGACACAGGCGTATTGGTTTTTATCGGAATGCACTGCATTAATGCTCCAACAAGAATAAATACAGCAAGCTGACATCAAAATTGAGCATAAATATTGATTGGAATGAAATCAGATTTTGCATCTTCACAATCTCAAACCAAAAAAATGGCAGTCAAGATTACAGTCACATTTGGCATTCATTAAAACACTAATGGCATATAAAAGACACATTCAACACAAGCAGACTGTAAAAGTTTTAAAAGTTTTATTAGAAAATTAGACATGTACATACATAGACAGTTGAGGCTAACCAAGGAAGCCAACTTTCTGTCTCTTTTTCCCCAAACTCTCCTCCTGTTGCAGCAACTTCATGAGGGGGGCATGAAGGGCCTTCCCCACCCGTTTACCTGCCTGGATGCAAATAAAACAGATTAGTGCCTTTTTCCTCTAGACATAAGCCAGTTTACTGTAACTATTTTGTGGGCTATCAAAGTGAGGGCTCTCAGCAGGTAGCACTTGTCTTTATCTAAAACAGAATTTCTAAGTATATCTATTCTAATATATTTTTAATATATTTTGTATTTCTTCCATTACTTCTCTCCAAAAGCTTTGTAATTTGAGACATTCCCAAAAAATGTGGGTGTAATCACCCATCATTCCACAGCCCCTCCAGCAAAGTGAACTATTTTTGTTATTTGCATGGGTGTTGCGAAATAGCGTACTCTCACCTCCCATCCAAACTCTCTCCAGTATGGACTACTTAGACATTTACACCAGGGTTCCCATGATCCTTCCCATTCTTTACCCTCTCACTGTTAAATATTATGGCTGCATACTTCTTGTGAATTTACTTACATACTTGTGAAATGACACTATGACTATGACGTTAAAGTGCACACAGTCTGCTTAACAGTAAGTAAAAAGACTAAGCAAACCAGAACATTGAAACCAATATCTGAGATTTCAGAAAATGTTAGCATTTCATGTATTTCTGCAACACTGGATTCCTCCAACTGAGAGGTTAACCTGCTTATTAGCATCAAGGTCAACATTCACAGTTGCACATTATGCTAATACCTTAGCTGGAGGGGGAGGGAGACAGATGGTAGAGGATGGCTGGAGCTAAAGACCCTCTGACTCACCTCTGTCATTTCAAAGATGCTCTCTGGGTCCAGGCTACCTCCGCCCACCTTCCTCACGCAGGTCACCGTGCCCTTGTGTGTGACAGAGATGATCAGGCTTGCCACAGAACATGCCTTCTCCTGCAGCGTCGCATCCACCACGTGCCTGTGACCCACCTGGAGGAAGACAGGCATTGTGAGGAAAGATTAGCAGTGCATATGTTTTGCATTTTAATGCAATTATGGGCTTAATCAATCCCTTACTCTCTCCTCATTCAACAAGCCCATGCATGCATTAACAAAAGCACTTGATGTGGACAAAAAGAATAAAGTAACAGGTGATGACAGCTAGAAGTAGTAATACTAATGATATCAATGCGAGTTTACCTTGCACAAGGTCACTATGCAAGGAACATTTTCTACGTTGAGTCTCACACAGTCATAAGGGTCGTCAGATAACTCGATTTCCTTCCCTCCTTCATCATCTGATGATATGTGAACTTTGGGAATTCTGTGGTAAGAGTGCAGGAAAAAAATAGCTGTCTGTTAGCTGTCATTTCACTGAATCAACTTCTCCATATGAGTCAATTCAATCTATGTGAACAAAGAGCCTATCAAACTGGAAGATCTAACTGTTCTATTCATAAAGACCCAAAGAAACAACAGTATGACATTTTACTTACTTAGTGTTGAAGAGGGCTGCCTTTATAGCTATTGACATTGCATCATATAGGTTTCCATCACACTGCAGGAGCTGTGAAAACAGAACAAAAACAGTGTGGGGTTTTACCTCAGTGATGATTATGGAACATAGAGCATACCAGGCCTTCAACAGTGCTGTTCCAATTCACTCTTTCACTGAAAGAAGCTCTTTACCCCGGAGAAACTGACCACATCGTCATGCTTTAGCAAACAGCTCATCATTGTAGCTTGAAAATATCTCAATCCTGTGAGTCTTCATTTTTTTTTTTTTTTGATTGTGGAAACAACCCAGGGATCAGCAGATAACACTGTCATAGATTTAATATAAAGCCTGGTATGATCATACCAGTAGGAATGGAAATTTAAAGACATGCAGTACAGGGCCACACATGCATTAAACATGAATATGGCAACATAATAAGTATGACGCTAATCTTATTTCATTGAATTCTAATGTTACTTTTTACTACTGATAGCTCTTATCAATGGGCGTTTTAATTATTTTCTGTTATGTCTAACTTATGGTATGGATTGATTGATATATAAATCTGATACTGATTTTTTAAAATTTGAGCAAAATTGTAAGCCACATCTGAGCTTTGCGCTACAGCCTCACATATATTTGAGTTGCTTACCAGCACATCCACATAGAGCAGCCAGCAGTGTTCCCCTGGACTGATGCAGAGACTCTTCAGGTCCAAACTACGTTTGTTGTTGAAGACTTTGTAGAGCGTGTTACTCAGCTCTGTCCCTAGCTCCTCACCTCCTCGACCCTCAAACTCTGGAGTAGCGTTGGCTGAACTAGTGAAGGAAAAGAAGAAAAAGAAAAAGAGAAGAAAATTTATAGCATAACATGGGGAACATGGTAAGAGGATATCTAATAAATATCAAATAAATAAATAACATTATATATAATATTTAGCCAGTAGTGAGAAAGATTAAGGGTGTATCTCAGAAATACTAATCAAATCATCACATCAGATCATCATGATCATCATTGTCTTTTGGGGATGTGTCTCATGGGGAACCACTGATACAACACTACCGCCTAGTGGTAGTCAGGGTATCCATCAAAGCACTGACACAAACTGGTTGTTAAGATGATGTATTTAAAACATCAACTTAACAACTTCAGTCTTGGCAGTAGCACGATACTTACCAATCAACAAAGAACTCCAAATATCCTTCATCTGGCACCAGAGGCCTTGGTTTCCCAATCTCAGCCTTAATCCCAACTAGAACTGCTGTATGCCCCTGGAGGACAGAAAACGGAAAGCATTAGACAAGTCAGCCTACTGACTTGAATGAATGTCTAAAATCATTCAGTCAGTCTGTTATTCTTATAATATATGAATAATATAGGAATAGCTTAAAGTATTTATAACGTTTCCAAGTACATTAGTAAAACGGATGTGCATTATTCTTAATCTATTATAAATAGTTAGAAAGCGTTGCTACTAGAATGACGTGACAGGGGGAGCACAGACTAACGTTAGGAGCGTCTTGTCTATGTGTTTTTATTCTATGTTTAAACAGCACGGAAGTTGAAGTTAACAGTTAAAGTTAGCTGATATGTATCTGATTAAGATAACGTTACCAAAGTGACTTTGGCTGATCCGTCTGTGTTGGAAACCACATCAGTCTCAATTTCCATGTGTCTGTAGTCCTCACAGCTTCTTCCGTCCACTCGTAAATCATCCTGGAAAATAAATATGACAGAATAGCACACGCACAGGAGAAGAGCCCTTCAGTTAGGATGTTAGCTAGTGGTGCTAGCTGGCTACCGTTAGCTAGCCTTCTGACAGAATAAATCATAGTCGTGACATTTGTCGACATTTTCAATACAACGGAGTCGAGGCCTGAACTAACATGCCAATACGAGAATGAAACTTACCCGTATACCATGTAAGATGTAAACTTTCTCAGCCTCGCTAACCTGTACTGTTGCCATAATGTACTAATAGCATGTGTGTCGCTCACACACAACGTCATCAGTGGACGACTATAACAGTCGTGCGCCACTTCCAATGGGTGCGCACGCTTTGTTGACCCGGGTGGCCCGTTTAGCAGTTCCCAAATGATCTTTAAAGCAAATAAAAGTGACGTCCGCTCCATCGGGTGCAACACGCCTTAAGTAAATATAAATGTTTTATTGGTAATGAGGGGGTATACTAAAACGTATTCTTTAAGTTTTAAAATGACTTTCTCTCTGTGCCTTTTTCATGTGATAGTAATTGCTCATTGTGTTCTTATTGTGTCTTTATTTAACTGGCACCGATCATGGTTCAGCTAAAAAAAATATTTATTCGTTTAGTCTCTACAGGTTTCATCACTTGTACACTAAATAGAAAAGGGGGTGCGTTTGCGTCTATTTGGTGTTTACATTGCACCTCCATCACAGACCCTGCGTCAGATTGAGTATATTCAGACAGACGCACTTCGGGGCCAAAAGATGTGGATTTACTGACTCCAGATCTGCCACTGTGCTCGGTGCGGAGCGGAGTCCTGCGCATGGGAGGCAGGAGAGGAGAGAGTGGAGGAGACTTCCTGGTTGGCTCTGCGTCTGTTGTCCAGCCCGCAGAGCTTTCAGGATTTGACAGCGAAAGAAGAAATAAAGTAGTTAGGTATCGGCTTAGTTAGCGGCTGTGTTCCTGCCGTAATTTACATGTGAATAAGCGAAAAATACCGGTCGAAACTGAGGCGAAGCAGCAGTGAAAGGGTCCGAGCGGTGGAGCCGTTGGAAGCTGCCCGTACAGCAGTGAGGTTAGCTGGGATTGTGCTACACGGACGGGGCGGCGGAGGTGTTACCACTTATCACTGTTATTTTTTTCTTTGCTGTAACTTACCGAGCTTCGTAACTACGGGAGGACTTGTCACAAACTTTACAAGCCAGGGGAGTGCGAGGTATGGCGTTAAACTTTTGACTTTTGGAATTGTTTTCTGTGACATTTCCTGTATGGCTTCATCAGCTTCCAGCCCAGTGGAAGTGTCGAGGAGAAGTGTCCAGATTCAGACCTAAAGTGTTGCTTTTCTCAACTTCCTGGTTGGGTTTGTAAGATCGCAGGGGTACATAATGATATATTATCATCTCTACATATTTATATTTTAATAATAATGCGATTCTGTGTTGATCCCCACAGTTAAAACCACTTTTCGTCCGCCTAACTCCAGTGAGGTCAGTCCGTTACAGAACAGCACCCGGGGGCTTGATTCATCGTTTTGATCAAGGACACTTAAGCAGGGCAGATGTTGGCCGACACAGAGGCTTGAATATAAATACTACTTTTGAAGTTTCCTGATACAACAGTTACTTTATCTTTATCCACTACTTAATCAAACCAAACTTTAACGCCCAAAGAGATGGTATAGCAGGTTGAACCTGAACTTGAAGTCACTTCCTGATTGACTTTTCATCACTGAAATACTGGAAATTTATGATCATTAAATCAGCTCAGTGATATCAAACCTGTCCTCTTGATTGTAGCTGAAAGACTCCATTTTACTGTAATTTAGCAACACATGGAAACCCATAAACAGAAAGGTTAAAAGTTGCTAATTTTTATTTTTTAAGCTTGTTTTGTCAGGAATGTAGATGAGGTTATAATTAAACTGCAGTCACATCAGTCTGTTAATTAACCGGTAATCTCTCTAGGGAGTCGAATCCATCCATCTCTCATTCTCTCATCTCCATGCCCCCCATCCTGCCTGCCCACAGTAGCTTCCACTAACACTCAATCATATTAATTAATCGGCCACGCATTCTAGCAGCAGGCCATCAAACATACCCATAAATCATTAATTGAATATCTGCTGCACAAGTTTTGAGTTGGCTCTCTACTGTAAGTCTGCCACATTCATGTATCTGTTCTGACAGCACTGCAGAGGCTTCATGATAGTGGCGTTTCATTCTGCTAGAAATAATGAAGCAGATATCAGCTGTTGTCTCTTTTCTTCAGGATGACAGGAGGAAATGGCAGGGGAGTTGTTCTGTAAAGTGTTTCACAGTAGTGAAGTCAGTCAGATGCGTTCATTGTAAAAGCGGCCATTCACTGAGGGCAGTTTATAGACTCATTCACTAGTCTACTACAAAAGACCATTGATTTATATGACAGTTGTTAATGAAGTCTGGTTCTGTGTTCGTTTCATTCTAGTTGTTTTGGGCACTTCAGTGCAGTGGGTTCTCATCTACTTAATGTAACTGTAATTTTCAATGAACATTTAATTCAGAGACATCTAAAGGTCCTGCTTGTCTTGCAAGAAGTGGGAGTTAATTGTCATCCATATAATCACTTCGCCTTTATTGAGTGTAAATTTAGCATCCCTTTCACTGAACCAAATTTGACCTGAAATGGGCTGCCACCTGCTGAATTAGATGTATAATCTACTGTTTGTGTTAAGCAGCCGCGTGACTTGTCACATTAATGTCCATCTTTGGCCTTTTATTAGTCCATCTTAATGTCCATCTTTGTATTTTGCACAAAGTCAGTTTGTTCTATCCTCTGTTACAGAGCAAACATAGACAAGCAAACAGGCTTCATAAGACTTATCATGATAAGGTTTAGGCAGGCTGGTTATCTTTTCTTGGTATGAAAAGAATCTACAGGTACTCAGGTGACTCACAGGTACAGTCTCTGTATGGCTTGTGCTGGCTGCAATGGTTGGATTTATTCTCGTGTTTGGGCACCTTGTTGAGTGAAATTAGCTGGATAGGCTGTGAGTGTTGTAAGCCCATTAGGAGCAGGGTGTAGCAGTCGGGGCAGATGGTAATCCCTGGCCTCTGGTGAAAGTGATAGCCGCAGACACACTGGACGTCCAGCATGACCTCCCACTCAGCCTCACGGGGCTGTAGCCTGACTCGCTGTGTGATGACAGGCCGTGGCAAGAGAGTCAAGAGGCCACACGGCAGGGCTGAGATCTGTCATTATCTCTGCCAACTCAGTGGGACAGGGGCTGCATTTTCACCCCATTCTGTCTGTTTGCAGGCAATCTCAAAAAGTTAGAAATGGGTTTGCACAGAACTTAGTGGGAATATTATGGGGAAAGGAAGAAATTATTATCTTATCACACCGATTGGTTAGAGGGAGCATGGCAGCAGGCGTGGCCTGTCATTGGAAGGCAATATAGCTTCACATTGTATTTGTGTAACACCATCAAACTTTGTGCTCCTATCAGCAGAATTTATTTCCTGTTTAAACATAACAACTCTGACTTTTTTTTTCCAAAACAAACTACAGTGGTAGCAGCACATCACCAGTGGCCAGTGAACAAATATAATAGATGAAACAAGATGTTTTATGTTTTAAGTTTTAGGTTTAGGCCTGTATTTACAAGTAGTCAGAGCTTTGGCTTGTCTAATAATCTGGTAGGTTATTCCAAGTCCGTGCTGCATGATGACAAAACACTGCTTCACCGTGTTTTGCTCTAACTTTTGAGGGACCAGCAGACCTGTCCTAGATGACCAAAGAGTTCTTGAAGGTTCATATGACCCAAGCATGTCAGCGATACAGGCAGGCAGGCAGGCATGCAAATGACACACAAACAGTCAGTCGTGGCAGGAATACAGAAAGGTCCGGTTGAGCGAGGAGACACACAAAACACACAGGAACTGCAGGCTGTATTGTTTTGGTAGGTTAAAGGAGATTAGCACAATGGGCCTTCTGGTTTCTTCATATTTCACTTAGAATTAAAAAAAGCAGCTTTTAAATATGACATAATTGATATATATCGAGATAATAATTGATATCAACCAGTAAGACACGTTATCATAATAACATTTTTAGTTTAGTCGCCCAGCCCTACTGTATACATATATCATATAATTAAATTACATTACAGAGCCTACATGGAAAATCATACCACAAGGACAAAAAAGTGTTGTGGGTACGTCTCTCAGTTAGCCGAGTTTAAAGTGATTGACACAGACCCACTTATGCAAGGATTCACCCACAGGCTGACATGTGAGAGCGTGATGAAAGAGGGCGTTCTGGAGGAGGATGTCTTGAACAGGTTGGTTTTTAGATCGGGCCAGAGCCAGTGGCCAGGCAGGCACTCTGCCGGGTGGAGAGAGGCCAGGGATTTGGATGCAGCAATGGAGGGGAAGGGGCCTGTGAGTGATCTGGATTTAGGCTGCAATTGGCCATGGGATACTTTAGTTTGATCCACAGATGGCTTTGATTAATTTCCTTCCAAATATGCTTTAGGAATGCTGTATCTTTTTTGCCGCAAACTCTTTTGATTAAATTCCTATCCTCGGGGATGAAGGCTGAACTGCTAAGATCACTGGCTGGATCCTAATTAGCCGACATAGAAGTGAGGTTAGGATATTACGCTCAGTTAAGCCTGATTGATGGATTAAATCCTCATGAATGACCAGGCGGTTTGACTGCAGTGGCTAAAATCTGGGGTTTCAGTTTAGCTGCGGTGGTCCAGACACCCACAGGGCGTGAGCTTGTTTTATTCTAGTCCATGTTAACGGCACAAAAGCAAGGCCTAGTTTTGGTTTTCTGGCATTTTGGCTCTTTTGAAGCCATGTCAGCATTGTCCAGTCCACACATTCAGACAGTAGGCCTAGTCCACAAACAGCTGAACACAGACTAAGGTCCCGTGAAATCCAAGAGAACTATGTAGACTGTTTTGGCTTTTTATGTTTAATTTTCAGTTTCTAAATTCAACAACAACCTTCTCTTTTTGCTCACTGTTAGAGGGAAACTGGATGGATGTTAACTGGTCAGTGTTTTTGCCTCATTCACTTCCAGGCTTTCTCCTCAATATTGTGATGAAACTCATTTGCTGATTCACTGTGTCCCCTGTTAGCCCCATCTCTCTGTAAATTACTTGAGAAAGTAGCCTACTTATTACTTACTTAACTCTTAATTTTTGTGGGACAGCACTCCTACACTTTTATCTCTCAGCACTGCTGGCAGCACCTGTAGAACTCAGTGACCTGGTGTTATTGTTTTGACAGATATTGCTATATAATTAATGATTGGAGCAGGAATGATCATTTTTCATCATAATTTTCACTTTCTCTGAGAAACGATAATGATGATATGACCTTTGCTGAAGTCTTTACCAAACAGTCATGCTTTCTTACATCGGGAGAGTATGATTTGTAGGCCAGTGCATCTCTGTGGCACCGCAATACTTCATTTAAAATGATATTTTGCCACACATTTTATCTTCTTCAAAAACTTATGGCTCCTACAATTAGGACATCAGAGTTGAATTTATAGAATATTTCAATTAATTGTCCAGGCTGACATCATTCTAAAGAAAGTGCCTCTGATCCCCCTTCACCCTCTGTTTCCCCCTCTTGTCTTTTTCTCTCTTTCTCTTCACGCCTCCCAGCATGTGGTTGGAGCCACGGGTGTTGTAGGATGAAGAGCCCGGCGCACCGCACCAGGGACATAGAGCGGCAAGCCGGCTACCTGAAGCCCGAGCACTGCGCCCCTCCCCCA
>OMKZ01054957.1:3136-16531 GCA_900302535.1 Neoniphon sammara | reverse complement strand
CTCTCTCTCTCTCTCTCTCTCTCTCTCTCTGTGTGTTTCACCTTTCCAAATCTGGATTAAATATGCATGACATGTTAAAGTAAGTGATTGGTTATGACTGGCTCCTGTACCATTACCACTCGATCACAATGAGAAGAGAATGTAGGGAAAAGTTAGGAACTAGTGTAATGGGACATTTTGAAATGGGCAAAATGTCTCATTATGATACATTATAAGCACTGCTCAGAGTTGCAGGCTCAGAGGTTTAGTAATTTTAGACCCACACCGTAGAGGTCTTCACGGGTCCAAAAATTTGTGCCTGAGCCGAAAAAGACCCAGAAATGTCCAACCAGGAACTGAACCAGACCCGTCTATCATTTGAAAGCTGATCCTGGACTCATGCAGAACCGAGAAATGTCAGACCCAAACCCGGCCAGGAGACACAGACCTGATTTCACAGCTGATTTGTCTTGACAAGTTAAAAACAAAATTTTGTGTCTTACCTAATGTCACTTTAGTAGCCTTCTCCCCTGAGCCTGGCCATGACGCATATAATCCATCCTCCTTGCCAAGTAAGTTAGTAAAATACATCCAGGTTTTCTGTTATTCCTCTCCTTCTGATTGACACAGCATGACCAATCCACTCATTAATTCACCTTAAAAGTCCACTTGCTGTCACGGTGACAGATGACAACATGACTCGTTTAGAATCAGCTTTGCAGTTTTGTTGCAACTAGCACAATAAAGATAACTTCGACTAGTTGCCCTTTTAATTATAACAACGATTGCTTGTTCGTTGCCACGGCTGCTAACGTTAGCATTGGTAATTTGCTATCATCTCTGCACTAATGTTACAATATTGCAAGTTACAACACACACACACACACACACACACACACACATACAGCACTTCCATCATGATCCACACTGTCTGATCACAGCTGGGTCTTCTCGGATCCACTCAGGTATTACAAATAATGCTAAACAGACCCGGGATCCACAGCAATAGAATGGGACCCAACCTGGACCTGACTGATCGGGTCCTCGTGTTCGGATGGACCTGTGGATGGACCTGTGAAAAGCTCCACCACACATGTACTGTTTAATCACCATCACTATCATTATCACTCTTCCTCCTCCACTCCTCCTCCACTAAGTGCTGAAGCAGGTGACTCACATTGTGTAGCTTCACAACACTCAAGTGCCTCTGTCCATTCTGCTAGAAGGCTCAGTCCAAACCAATAACCCCTCAATAACCTTTAACGATCAGCTCGACTACCATGGTGCCCTTAAAAATAGATGTACCTTGCAATCCTACCAGCTGTGGGTGTTTGTTTTTTGAGGCGTCATATAATGAGCTCTGATCCTGGCAATTGATTGGGCTTCATGCTTTTCTACAGTCCTAATAAGAAAAGGTTTCAGTGGTAGGCACCACATTCAGAGCGGCAGCCATGTCTAATGAGGCTATAATGCAGGGTTGAATGGGTCTATCTGCTGGGAGGAGACAGCCCTCTCAGCATCCCCTCAGGCCATCGCCCCGGGTCCATTTCTGAGGAAATTGTCAAGTGTTTCATAATTTCCACTTATAAATGCCCTGTTTTGATCACTGAGCTATAGCATTATGTGTCTTTTTAGCGGTTAGTTGGCTGTCTGACAACCAAGATCATCAGCTCTGTTCATCCTTAAATGATTTCTGTTTATAATGGAAAAAATAGACAGTTATCCTGTAATTTATATAATCTTTCTCTTCAATCTTAACTACAGCAACACAAAACATTATGAGGACAGATAGTGTCAGCAGGCAAGATCATGGCAAGAGACAGCAAAACTCCCTGTTGTAAAGCCTTGTTGAATCTACAGTGCACTTGAAACCCAAACAGTCTTAGATAAACATGGGAAATGGCTCCTTTATTTCATTTTATTTTATTCCTTTATTCCTGCGCACAGGTCTCTGAGGAGCACTGGCATCGATTGCTGATTTAATGAAAGCGTCTGTTCCTCCTGGCTCTCGCTCTCTCCCCCATTCCTCACTCCTCCTCCAGGTCACTCTGCTTAAAATGCCTCCGTTAATCAGATTTCTGTTAAAAGCCGTAAATAGAATCAGAGCACTGGTGCCAAGACACGCTCCCCTTTACTCTGGTCCTCCCTCTCTGCCTCCCTTTTCTATGCTTTTCCCACCAATGTGGTGCATTTGGTAGCCCTGGGTCCCAACACTGTAGTAGCCCTGATGTAGGCTGCAAAATGAAAGTGAATGTTGGTTCCTCTGCCAAAACCTTAAGAACCAAACTTTATCCAAGGGTCCATGTTAACAAGATCTCTACTTAAGGATGATGAGCTACATTAAATGTACCTCTAAGTAGAACAATATAACCCAATGCAAAGGGCTCTTCTTGGAAACACTCATCAACACTTAAACAACCAGCTTTTCATAGCTATGTAAACAGGAAACGTCTTATGGGAAGATTTTGAGAGCTGTAATGTGGTGCAAATTCATTTTTTACGCCTGTTACAGTTGTTCATTATGCTTTACATATGGAAGTAATCACAAGAGCAAATCCTCCCAGAAGGATGGCCTATGCACAGCCCCATATGGAACAAATGAAAATCACAACCTTGCCTTTACTGCTCAATTTGTGTTGGGCCTATTTGAACTGGAGACACTACCATGAAATGAAAACAAAAAACTGAGAAAATAGAAAACAACCTGCTCTATTGTGTCAGCTAATATCAATGTGGTGTCTTGAATGTGGCTATTGATTCTTTAAATATTTACCCAAGAAAGGCAATACAAATGAGGATCAGAATCCTAGACAGATTCAGGGTTGTGGAGTCCTGTGGCCTACTTTCCTAACCTGCCAGGCAGATTGACTTATATTTAACATGACTATACCAGCAGAATGTCTGACAAACCAATACTGTTACCTGTGCATCATGTACTCTACTGTATAAGACACTGAAATACATCCAGCTAGTGTGAGAGCACACAAGTACATTTTTTTCTGTAGCCTAATACTCATCGTGGCATGCAGGGGTCTACTAGGGGCCTCTATGTAATATCCAATGAAATTTATTATTTATAATACGCAATGGGATTCATTATTCATTATAGATTCATTATTATTTTGTTTTCCTCCACATGCTTTTCTTCCAGTAGAACAGTCCTACCATGAAAAATGGTCTATTTCCCACAAGCCTTATGGGCTCTATTGGTTTAACCACTCAGACACTGTCTGACACTCGATTAGCAAAGTACTGTCCAAAGTGACCTGGACAACTTATCGCTGGCAGTCCCCACGAGCACTGCTCCGAGTGCCTGAGCACTGAGCTCATGCTCTTTTACCTGCAGGGTGCCAGCAGTAAGAAGGGTCTGGCTGCAGACCTCTAGTGACACGCACCTGTTTTGCAGGTCAAGCAGCAGTTGTCTGTCACCTGTAAAGCGCTTGTAAATGAGCAGGTAGGAGGTCAAAAGGGTCCTCTGACCCTGGGCCCAGTGAGCTGGGGGTCCCAGTAGAAGACAGCATGGCCTTTTCTTCTTCTTCTTCTTTTGCGCAACACCTACAAAAATCAAGCGTTAAAGCCGTAATGCACATGCACACAGACAACACTCAAAACAGCTGCAGTTTGGTTATGTTTAGGTACCAAAACTACTTGGTTACGTTTAGGAAAAGCTTAGGGTTAAGGTAAGGTGAAGATGAGGTTACAGTAAGGACCTTTGTCATCCTGGTCACAAGAATAAACACACTGAAATGAACACGAAAATGAAACCTAAACACATGGAAACAAACACCGGTCTCGCTTCACCCGAGACCGTTGCTAAGCCCTTTCCTTTTTGGTAATATTTTTGTCAAAGGACATCCCTTTTCATCCAATCAGCATGAAAGTTGTTCAGCGCTGCCTTGATCATCTCCACCAGATTTTGTGATGTTTTGTGTATGTATTCAGAAATTACAGCCCTGTTTGTGCTCAGCCCGGCTCATTGTCATGTGCCCTTGAGGCCAATTGGCCCAAAAAGTTAACCACCTCTTTGCTGACCCATGACCAACCCTCCCGCCAACTTTGTGACAATCTGTTCAGAACTTTGAGTTAACCCGCTGACAGACACGCGGACGGACGGACAGGAGGACAGGAGAGAAAACACAACCCCCGGCTCAGGGCCGGGGGTTGTAATATGGAACCAAATATGGAACCAAATACAGAGACTCTCAGATATGATATCAAATACTTAACTGAACGTAAAGTAAAAGATACAGGCAAACAAGACACACAGGAATCAGACAAGGCAGGCTCAGGCAAGGCAGAGACCAGCTTAACCAGTAATTCAAACAAAGAAACCGGGCAGGGATTAGACACAGCAGAGTCTGACATGGCAGAGGTCAGGTAACCAACAGACTGATACAGGAACATAGAATGTGGGTAGTAGTAGATTGGGTAGTAGGGCTGGGTAAAGGGTCATCTTGCTATAGCTCCAAGGCTGCAGCCAGACTCTTCTCGTGTGTGCTGGTCAGTGGCGTTTGTTAGTGCTGGAGTTCGCTGCTCTGCTCCGTTAAGTCTGTGGGTAATGACGGCATAGAAGCTCACATGCACTTCACATTTGTCTTACAAAAGCTAAATCCCAAAATGCTTTCAAAATGCTGCCTTTTTTGAAAAAGAACTACCGCGCTGAAGACTGACCGGGTGAGTAATGAGTATGACATTGATAACTAACAATGAGATAACTGATTTTTGCAGCTTGCTCGAGAACAGCACATCCAAAAAAACTTCACACTCGACACTGCGCTTCCTTGGGGCCTCAGTAATACACACGCCAAGTGTGAAGTTGATTGGATGAATGTGTCCTTGCAGATGACGATGCCACAATTTACTAAAGTTGAACTAGATGAGTGTACTCACTAGAGTGTAGATCTCCGCCATATGTGTGTAGAGACACAATGTTTATATAAAGTAGATAGTTGTTATTGCTTTGTGCCACAACTCGTTGTAGAGAGGATGAGAGGGGTTACAGTAGGAAGAGAGCAGTTCTTGGTCGAGCGAGCTAGACAATGAATGGAGTGAGGGAGCTGAGGTGGCAAGAATAAACATTTTTCAAAATTTTTGAATCACTGCAACAACAAGAGGCTCTTCATCATACAGTCATAATTGTGCCCAAAAAAAGGAGTTTGTGAGTTAGAGGCCAGTAGTTTACAAGATCAGCTACTGACAAACATACAAACACACCTGACCAAACGCATAGTCTCCTGGTGGCAATAATAATATTGACTCAGAGAGCTACTGTAGCCTTAAGGGGCTGATATACCTCAAAACGGGTGCGCACGCAGACAGCTGCGGATGAGCTCACAGACAGCGGACGCGCACATGGCTCTGTTATACTAGAATTTGGCTGTCGCAAGCGGACGCGCTTCACCAGAAGAGTGTCCCACTACTACAATGAAACACAAAGACCTTAATATGTCCTTAGTTTTCCTTTCATCCACGCACAGAACGCCTTAATTTTTAAGAGTTGAGTTAAATTAAGGGATCCCATTTCTAGTGAGTGTTTAATGAAGTTTGAGTGGCTTTCACAAATCTGCCTCGCAGATACTTTCACTTTTACCTGCACGCCTCCATGTCTCTCCCCAGTGCCTGGGCGATTTCTTTCCACGTATTTGCACACATAGGATTGTCTCTATTCTTCAGAGATGAAATGTGAGTACAGGCGGACCTCCTGGAGCATGCGCAGTGGCGAGCGTACAGTCTGCGTGGTCACAAAAATCTGTCTGCACAGCGGACGTCTGGTACCTGTCCGCGCGGACATCTGCTGACGTCAGTCGGTGACTAAATTTACGTCACACAGACCCTCGCGGACTGTTGCGGACATGCGGACATGCAAAGTATACCAGCCCCTTAGCTAGGTGTGTTTGGAAAGGGGAGGGGCGGGAGGAACAGATTTGTTGCATTCTGCTTTGCAAGCATTAGATGTCACCAAATCCTGCACACTGGTCCTTTAATGTGTTCATAAACTAGCTAACTTTGACTCAGATGTTGCAATGACAGGGTCAGGGTACACACTTCAACAGCAATAATGCTACTGAATGACTATGTAAATACTACAAAAGTACTATAGGGACACTATAGAAACACAATACATGGAGGCGTGTCTGTGTGCTTCTCTCACTCTGTAACCTCACATTGATATTTATCACTTTGATCATTGGGTTATGAACAGGGACAAGGAAGGAGCAAACATGTTTTTGATTCAGGCATCTGCCATATGCATAACCACAGTCATATGTTGGTCACTTGTGTGACTCTGCCCTGTCTGGCCCCCAGTTTAAAATGTTCTAGACATGCCTCTTCTATAGAGAAAAATTTGAGGCAGTGGTCAAGCCCAAACAAAGAATTTCATACTGGAAATCCTGACAGTATCAAGAACGGTTTTCTTGTTGAATTGCCCTGTGTATGATAGTGGCGATGGTATTTTATTTGTTACAATGTTAATTACAAGTCACATTTGTTTTTAGTGCACGCAATATGGCACTGGCATTTCTACCAAAAATCTTTAAGTCTTGGTTTGAAGGTAGAAAAAATGGTATGAAATCATAGTTAAGCATTATGCCACATTAGTATAGCTCTTGTTGAGATGATATGCATTCATATTCTGATGATATTCATTCAAGGGAAAACAGGCCATAAACTGTAATTCATGCTTTATTTTTATTTTATTTTATTTTATTTATTTATTTATTTGACATGCAACATAAGCCATTTGAACTCATAATACTGTTAGGATATGATATGTCCCTTTAGCCATTGATGAATACTCTTTGAAAGCCTGGTGTTTGGAAGTATGTTACATTTTCAATTAATTTAATGCGTACATAATATCTGTTTTCATCACCATCTTGATATAATTTGATTATGGAAGTCCCTATTTTAAAACCCACTCCTTAGGCTTACGAACCCTGATTAGTTACTGTATACACTGTAGGATTCTTCAAGATGGGAGACATTACTTTTCTTTCCAGCAGATAAGCAGTGCTCGAGACTGCCACAAGGGCTAATCATCACATTGTTCCTGATGAATAGCCAGCCAAAATGATTATGCACTCTACAAAAACTCTTAATTAGCAAAATCCCTTCCTCAATCAAGTATCTAAATTACATTTGTACAGTTCAGTGATTACTGACCAAAAGGAGGATTCTTGAGCTGCAAAGAATACGTTGGGTCATAAATGGTCCCATCGAATGGGTGACCACTCACTGAATGAATCATGTCCTAATAATTAAACTCTATGGCATATCGGGAGTGTTAACTTCAGTGGATGCACACTGAGCGGCTCTGATTTTTCAATAGGCTTTTAAAGAAATTAAGTGATGGGCTTGGACAATAATTCCTCTTTTCGTGGTCATTGATTGTTCTGTTTTTTGGCTCCTCCACACCCATTTCATTCCTCTACTTAAGATTTGCATTCAGTGACTCTTTTCCTTATCCCGGTAACTTCAGATGAGTCAAGGCAATGATGAGATATGCAAGAGGCTGAGCTGTCACAGTGGTCAGTTTTGAAATACAATACATGAAGTTATTTTACTTCAACTTTTATTTGGTTTCTTTGCAGTTCTTATGTAACTGAAACAAGTAACTGATTGAAGCTCAGTAAATTCTTTATGATGTAGAGAAAATTATGGTCAAAGAAAGAATTAGAAAATGTGGACCAAGAAATAATTACAGTATCAGAGAACAAAAGCTACCATAATCTACATTTGCCATGTATAATGGACAGCCACTAAACAAACTGCAAAAGGAGGGAGAATACCACCATCTAGAGCACAAATATAGACATGTCCTCATTGTGTCCGTTGGCATGCCCATTGAAATACAGTAGTGTTTATAGACAGGCATAGAATATACAGGTATATTTTATGAGATTAGTTCAGATAAGACATACCCTTATCAAATTATTTTTCAGAAATATAGAGTATACAGGGATACAATATACAAAAATATTTTATAAGGCTAGTTCAGATCAGGCAGATCTTCATTAAATTAAGCTATGAACACCACAAGTGTTTTTGTCTGAATGCATTTTCAGGTTTATATTTTCATCCAGGTTAATGTTTACATAAAAATTACATATCTGTCACATTAGTATTTTTCATGCATATTATTAAAACTATGCACATTAATTATGGCCAATGCATACCTAGCCATAACATTAAGCAGCAGTAACATTTCACATTTCTTCATTACATCACAAATGAGTGCTCTTACTATAAATATAACTGCTATTTGAGAATCACAAGTATCCCACTAGTGCCACTGTGTTTACCTTTAAAGTGATGTACTATTCCTGGATGTTCATACTTCATAACTTCACAGAGTTTAAATGACTATAATTACCAACGGAATATACAAAAGTCTTAATAGTGCCTGCTTAACAGAGCCACAAAGCAAAAACAAGCAGCTGTCATGATATCTGAAATCCCATTATTTAGTCAGCCACCTGTAGTCTGCACACACTTGCAGCAACAAGAACATTTGTTTAACACACTGAGACTATCAAAGCAGGAAAATTAGCGACATCAGAGAAAGCTTTTGTTTTTAATCTGTTTTTTTCTTTTCTTTTTTGACTTCAGAGAACTAAGAATTTGCTATAATCTGTTAGCATCCAGCTATTAATCAGCTGGTTGCTGAGCGGCCTGCAGGGTTGTTGTGATTTAAGGGCCATAACAGCATCCTCTCTCTCTGCTCAAGCACCTGCATTTCATTTGTTTCTGTTTTTCTAAGCCGTAAATCTGAGCAACCTGCCAGTGTGCCATAATATTAGGCCAATAATCAAAGTCAATTATCATCCTCTATCCCTCCCCTTTTCCACCCACTCCTCCCTGCCGCCACCCATACCTTCTCAAGCTGAAAACCACAGTTATTGTTAATGCATGCTTTTTTTCCAGCTATCCAAAACATTTTCTCTGGTATCAAGCTCCTTCTAGATCAATGCACAGAACTCTAGGCTGTTACCATTTGTCATCTCCAAAACGTCCCACCTGCCTTTGCTGTTGAGTGATAGATTTCCCATGCCTTCTGTGTTTGTAAATTACTCATAAAGACTGATTAGGATGGAATCAGAACCTTTCTCCTCTCAGTCCTGTACATATCATCAAAAAAGGGGCTTTCTGGAGTCAAGCAGGCATATGATAAACGAGCATTTTCCAGCACGAGGTCAGGCTATTGTGCGTGCCATGAAGCCTGTTTTATAGGGTCCATGATAGATGTTGTTTAGAGCGATTTAAGCGGCCCTTATGCTGGTGTCAGCATCTGACCCCTCCGCAGTGATAAAGCTATCAGATAGAGAGAGTAGAAACAGAAGTGAAATATGGAGGGAGAGACATGAGTGCCAGATAAACTCCTGCATGCTTGGCACCCTCCCAGCTCTGGGAGGGGAAAGCCTTCAGTCTTATCTGCCTAAAGCCTGAGGAGTGGGGGGTGGGGGACCCGGCACTGTAAGTGCAGAAAGAGCAGTTCCAGTAAAATTGCCTTTGAAATCCGCATACAGGCAAAACTTGAATTGAAATCAGGAGGATATTACCAGGGGTAAAAATGAGCAGTTGCCTCCTCATTGCATCAATCAGGCCCAAATTTTAAAAATAATTTACTGAAGTAATGTGACAATGATGAAAGTCATTAAACCAAATTGTTGTAAGCTACAGAATGCACAAAGCAGTTGAAGAGTATTTGTACCAGTAAAAAAATTAAAAAAAACCTAAAGATCATCAGAAGCAGGTGATTTTACTTTCAATAAGCCACTTTCTTCAGCATGGAGGAAAACACTGGTCCCTGGATCGGATCAAGCAACATTAATAAGAAACTTTAAAATTAACTTTATTTATGCAGCACTTTTCAAAACAAGCATTACAGCGTGCTTAACAAGCATGCAGTGTAAGTAAACAATAGTGGAATCAATAGTGGGGGGAAAAATACTGAAATTTGAATTTCAGTTAAGAGCAATCTTGACAAGATACCAAAATTATAAATAAAATCAACTCTGGATGCCAGCATAAGAGTAATCTGTCCCATCTCTTCCATCCAGGTCAAAAGCCTCACTACAACCCATTTTGCACAATCTGGATCTGTGCCATGGCATTTTGGTTAAGGTGAGTGAGTAAGGTGTTGCAATAGTCATGACGAGACAACATTAAAGCATGTATGATTCTCTCTGTGTCACTAACAGACATTATTGATCTAACTTTGGCAATATTCCTTAGCTGAATAAAACATCAGTGAGTAAGCTTTTTGGAACGTTGCTCGAGGTTTAAAAATGGCAGCAAAATTTTTAGACACAGCCTTGATAATATTTGTTAAAGGACCAAGAGACTGAAGAATTTGTCCTGAGATGCATTTGGCGTAATAATCATGGGGCAGAAAAATAAAACGCGTTATTTGCTATATTTATTTTGTTGTCGTAATCACAAATGAGATGGCTCAACTCTCAAAATTTCACAAGCTGTCAATCAAAAATATATTATTTTCACTTTGTAATAACATTTTTAAATTGTTTACATTCTAGCAAGGTAATACCACTGATAGAAATTTTTGTGGCTCAGAAAGAAAACATAGTTCTGCAATCATGATTTGTCACTGAAGTTTGTTACTTCATATGGTGGCTGTATCAGATTGTGAACCCCATATCGTATATCAAATCATTTCATGATATAATCATATCCTCTCAGCCCCTGTAATTGAGTATCATTGACTACAACTACAGTGTAGTTGAATGGCTTCTTTGTAGCAGTGGAAGACATTGCTATGCCTATGGACAAGGTGGCAAAATTGTAGCCTGTATATTGAGAATAAAATTGGACCTGAAATTGAGCCTCCTGATATACCACAAAGAGGCAGAGGAAACAGTGATCAGTGGAAACACAACATTTTCTGTTTGATATGTAAGATGGCAGACTGGTTGTACGGAGTGGCAGCAGAATTTAGGTATTATTTGCTCCATCTCCATCTCTATCTCCGTTCTGCTGTGCAGTGTAATTGCCTGTAAAGTTGGCATGAATTTATATTGCTATGTTGACAACATTGAACTCAATATATCCCTTAAACAAAGTGATTGCTCCCAGTACCAAAACTTAGAAGTGTGCCTATTCAAAGTTTTTCACCAGCCCTTCACTAGATTGTGGCCTTGTACTGATCTATTACTGTACCATTAAAGCTGCTGTAGGTAACTTTGTAGAGTGAGTGGAACTTTGAGCTCAAACAGGTCAGACAGCACCCACCTGAGATTCAGTACCTTGTCCAAGTGCTTCCTACCCACGTGCACGCTTGTGAGTGTACCTCCGTTGCCAATGGGGGATTAAGATCTGGCAAGCCGGCTTCCTTCTCTGCCATTTAGCTCCGGTTGGCTAAGCTAAGTCGGGGAAGCGTACACAGCAGCAGTGCACATTGTGTGTGCATGAGACGTGATTGGCGCTGAGGTAGCAACGCTCCCTTCCCTGATTGGTTGTCCTGATGCAGGTGTGATGGATTTTAACAAATGAGATTACAGCCCAAGGAGCAGACCGGATGACCATATTTTTTCTCAGTGCATTTAGTTTGGCTCAGACTATCTGTGTGTAATAGTGATTTGTCAAAACTGTGAAGTCAAAACGTTACCTACAGGAGCTTTACGGGTACAAAATGGAATACAAAGTTTCAACTGAATAGAATAAACAGAAATGGATGAATGGAGTTGATCTTAGAGCAGTGCATCACTCAACTGAAACTGCTTTTGGTTCTTGAGGTCCTCTTCTCTCCTCCTCTGCTCGAGCTCTTTGGTGAGCTCTTAAACTGCTGTCAAAGCAGACAGTGCTGCTGCTCCTGCTGCTGCTGGCATTGACAATGGCAAAGAGAGTGAGTGATTTATGTGCACTATCCATCCACCCCAGTCGATTATTGGTGAGAGAGGATTTGGGTAGCACTTACACTCAGGCAACACTCATCCTTTACCCTAAAACATCAGTAATTCTTTTAGGTCAAACACAATTCAGATGAGTGGATTTTAGAGATGGAGGAGAGATTGCATCGTCTGTGCTTGTGCGAGCATCGGTGTGCAGTGTGGAGTTCGCGGCTATGTTGAGGCCGCTGTTTGGCCTGCTGTACTGAAGCACAATTTAAGGAAGTGACTCACTCTCCTCTTAGACTAAGGTTAGACTAGTCAGCTTGCTCTTGCTCAAGTTCCTGCCAATGGGAATATATTTTGTATGTCTGATCAATCTATCACTCCAGTCGATTCATTAAAGAGCTGCTCAAAATGAACAAACTTCAGAAATTGCACATCAGTGAAGTGCATAGTGAGACGTGGAGAAATAATGAGGAAGAATGGCAAGCTACATAATAGCCAATATGCATCTCAAGTACTGTGTTTAAAAGCACTTTAGACACACTGCGGGATTGTTAACAAAATAACTTTTTTGCCCATTAAAGAAAACACAGAGAAATACTGGAAAGCGGTATTAAACTGTAGATAAATGTTACTACTATGTTAGTTTCATGCACACATGCACGGGATTTTAGCACAATGGCCTTGATACTTGATGGTACCTGTTCAAATACAAGCTGTGTAGAGGGAGGAGTGAGCCTCTGTGCTTTGTGCCCCACAGCAAAAGCAAGTGTCGCCTTGCAAAAAGCTGTCAGTCACAACAACACCCTCTCATTTCTCCGGCCAAATAGAGAGCAGTGTGTATTTGGGTGTGTATGTCTGTCTGTGTGTAATTCAGCATACAGTGTATTCATGTGTGAGGATGTGTATAGTTAAAGGGGCTAAACTGTCTGTCCTATACATCCTCTGGTCTGAGTGTAGTCCTCTGAGACCTGTGAGGATTGCTAGGGAATTTAAGTTTACACACACCTTGCCCTGTATTGATGTTACTGTGCAAAAGTGTCAGGTGAGCTCCACTAGATGGGTGTCACTGGACATAGTGTTACAACAGAACAATATGGGAACTCCTTCAGCAGTCTAGTCAAACAGCAAAATCAGGTGCGTGGCTCTGCAATGAAAGTATATTAAATGAAAATCAAAATATTTTTATTGCCTCTTTTACACTGTTTCCTCCACCAGTAGTGCCACCACCACCAAATGTAAGGCTTTTAAATGAGATCATATCTGCATTCACTTTAACTGTATTTATTCATTCTAATTATCTTATTAGAAACATTATTTGTCCATTATGAAATAATCTTGTTTGATTATGTGGTTATTTAAAAGTTGTTGCAAAAAAAAAGGAAAATGAAGAATGAGAATGAAGCATAACATTAAAATTCTCTCTCTCTCTCTCTCTCTCTCTCTCTCTCTTTATCTCTCTCTCTCTCTGTCTCTCCCTTTTCACGGCATATGTCGTAAAACTCATCCACGCTTTTCAAGCAAAGTCATACAACAGTTAAAATTTCAGTTGCATAAGCAGTAA
>OMKZ01054954.1:30928-42598 GCA_900302535.1 Neoniphon sammara | reverse complement strand
AGTGGTGTAATACCACTAAATTAGTGTAATACCAATAAGTCGAATTGGAAATCTATGCATCTTTACATCATAGCATGCACTTGACTCTCCATTTCATGCACCGCACAAGGACAGAAACTACTGTGTAAAGGCAAGTAATTAATTTCACAATAGGTCTATGCATTGTTTAAATTGATCTTAATCTCTGTTATTAGAGCATATAGGGCAAAGGCTTTGGGCTGTTTGTTTCTAAGAGTTATTTCTTGCTAGTTCAAAACAGAGTTATTTTCGTGTCATGCAGATTTTTAGTTTCATGCGCAAAACTGCCTGACTTAGCTGAATAATATTTAAAATTACTTACTATTTAGCTTTAGAGTTGCTCTCATTTCACACTTTTGTGATAATGCAAGTGGCCTACTATCACTCATCATAGTATAAGAGCTTACCCAAAAGTTTTTTGTCATTATCTGCTCACTGTCATATCAGTCAAAACACTGGTAAAGTTTATACGTTCTTTGGTAGTAGGCTCTGCGTAGGGTGCTTTGCTAGTGGGAAGGTCACTATAGAACGCAGTTTCTTTATTCTTCTTTATTTGTACGGGGTATGGGGTAGGGAGTGAGAGTTGAAGTAGACTGAAGATCCTAATGATCCAGGGTTTTAGTCTGTGCTCCAGTGGAGGGGAAACCCAGGAGAATGATCTGGCTTGTAGTTCCAAGAGTGCGCAGGGCAATCCGTCATCAGGTCCTTTCCCAGCATGCTGTTCTCCAGCGGCATTCACTTCATCAAAGGTCATAAGACAAGCAGAGGTCAACACAGCAAGTAGACAGCAATGGCCTGTTTATCCAGAGAGCTTTCAACACCACAATCCAAAAAGAGAGAACACACCAGTTTCCTGTGCAATAGCCATCCACTCTTATTACCACCTTGGAAAATCGGTTTGCTCCCCTGCACTGGCCAGCTTAAGTGGTGAGCATCCTAATTGGCTGGGCATACGCAGTGCATTGTTCGAAATCTTGTTTTTTACTCTTGCCCTCTGCCCTCTAAACTCTGAAAACAAAAATGAAACTTAAAATTCGGTGTAAGTGCAGTGCAAAGACCGGCGTATTTCCCTAGTTACAAGTAGGCATTTAGTTTCCACTGGACACTGCTGCTGTTACTGTACATAAGGACAGTCAATACATAGCGCTGACCTTGCAGTTACATAACTGATGCAAATATTCTCATCATCATTTTGATACTGAGTGAATTTTCATTTTGGTGATTGAAGTAATCCTTTAAGTGTTAACATGGAGCCCACTATCACACAGCATGGTTTATGCTTTTGTATTGGCATGTATTGTAAGAAACACTGTGTAAGTATTGGCATGGAGCACAGTAGCCAGTGATATCTTTGGGACACGAGGATGATTTTGGTGTGTATGTTCTTATTACTTAACTTAAGTTGAGCAATGGGACAATCTAGTATAAACTTGAATATTTTTTGCGGCATTTCTGCTTTATTGGATAGTTATAGTGGAGATTGACAGGAAATACAGGGCAGAGAGAGAGAGAGAGGGGATGACATGTAGCAAAGAGCACGGGTCGGAATCGAACCTGCGCTGCTGCACTCATAAGTACATGGTACGTGCTCTACGCTGTGAGTCACCTAGGCACCCCTGGTATTTTTTTTTTAAATGAATGATTTTCCTGTGTGTAGTTGGGTGAGCAGCTGGCCCAGCAGGTGCCAGCCAGTGGGGTAGACGTGGTGGAACTGGAGGACGAGGGTACCTGTGTTCGCTTCAGTCCTCTCCTGACTGCTGCAGGTAACAACATGAACATACATACACACAAAATTTGGGTGCTCTTAATCACTCAAAGTACCCCAAAGTGCAGTTACTCAAATGTATACTAAATTGGGATACTTAAGTAGGACTCCAACATTCTTACCTACAGTTAATTATTTGCATTGTGCACCAGTTCTGGGTTAAACTTTGCCAAAGTTCTAAAAACAATGACAACAAAGATGAAAATGAACAGCGGACACTGGTCATGCCTCAATTTCGCTCTCCTCTTCAGTCTTGGGGACTCAGCAGAAGGATGTGGAAGCCTTGGTGGAGAAACTGTCTGAACTGGTTTCAGTGCTGAGCTCCACAATGTGCCTTCGACAGGATTTCAGGGAGGAGGCCCACCGACACTCCCCCTCACTCAGATATGTGGAGGACCTCAGCTGGCCTGGCCTTGGCGCAGTCAGGTAAGGCTGCATGAGGGGCACAGTTATTAGGCAGCCATATGATCTCCACCGCCTGAACATGTTGGAGAAGAAGCATATTGTTTGGTGTAATGTGTCAAGGGAAATGGTGTCATATTTGCTCAAGACATCCTTGAGACGTCCTTATTGGACTAAGCGCTGCTATTTGATTTTCCTGACATCCTTCATGATTCTAGACAACCTTATAAACCCTAAAAGAAAAACTAAATAGAGCCGCAAATGGAGTGAGCTGGTCAAAAGTAGCAGTGTTTGGACTAGCCGTGTCTGATGTATGTTACATGTTGTATGTAGTTAGCAGGAGCTTATAAAGTGGGATATTTGAGTGGTATTCCTTAGCAGAAGCTAAGGAAGATGATGAATTGCCTGTTTTGACAGAGAAGGTTCAGTTGGAAGCATCTGAGCCTGTTCAGTGTTGAGCCTCAGATACCCACCCAGTGCTTAAGGCAGTCAATTAAAATTACATGATATACTGTCAAATGCTGCACTGTGGTCTAAGATGATTAGGATCAAACATTCTGGAGCATTTGCTGTTAAAAGAATATCAGTTAGTTAAAGATGTCTCAAACCTTTGAATCAGGAATAGTTATGACCACGAAGGAATGGTATATGGCATAAAAATTCATGAGCAGGCACTCAGTGTGGGTGTGCAAAAATCAGTAGGCCTCCACTGAAAGGCCTTTGACCTACTATATTCATTATGACCATGAAGGTCATAATGAATATAGTTGTTCTTGACACCCAAGAGCAGTTGTGGACTGTGGATATCTGAAGTTGTCCTGTCACTATCTTTTTAAGTCTAAAACCAGTTTGGAATTGCTTGAAAATGTACAAAAATGTTTTTGCAAGATTAACCATCTCTAACAGTTCTGATGAAAATGTTAAGTGATAGATCTGTATTTGCTAGTTGCAATCTCATCCGTATTTAAATTTACAAATGTACTTTAGACATGTTTATTTTTGAAAAGAGCAACAAAGACAAGAGTAGCTTAACAGGTATAGTTATAATGAAACCAGCTCCTTTGTGGTTTCAGGAGATGCCTCAGTGATTATTTCACCAGGAGCTGCCATGAAAGCCTTAGGGAATTTAATTGCAGAGGTTGAGTTAAAATGTGAGAGTGAACAGATGAACAAGAGTCAGAGAGGGACTATACTGAATACAATCACCTTATGGTCTGGCAAACAATTACCTTTTGTCTTAACAGTAGTTAAGATAATAGGATGTTCTTTTAAAGCCACACCAGGCAATTCTGCACTTTGGCAGCCCCAAATGGCAGTGAGAGGCAACTGTTTGTAGTGTTTTTTTTTTTTTACTACAGTACCCAGAAGTCCTGTGATATGCTATCAGTAAAGTGCACACAGGACAGTGATGCTTACCAACCCAGCCAAGTCTGTAATGCTTTAAACAAAGGATACCAAATGCATGAGAGAAGCAAAAGTTCTAACGTTGTTGGTTCCAGCTTTCTCTGGATAGAATGATGTCTGCTGCTGTTTTAAAAATTCACCCTTAAACACTTCAACACTGTTAAAAATAGCTGTTGGTGATGCATCTAGCATTTTGTTCTTTCTTGATGTGTATTTCTCTCTCTTGTGTGTGACTAACAAAATATAGACGTCATATTCAGATGTTTCCAGCACACCTAGGCAAGGCAAGTTTATTTGTACAGCATGTTCCGTACAAGGGGCAATTGAAGGTGACCAATACATTTACATTTAGATAATCTCGATTTGCCACACACTTCACCAACTGGATTAAAACACTATATAATTCACCCAAATAAGTAACGGCCTTATCTCTAAACCATTCCAGTTACATTAAGGTAGAGGTCTTCACGGGTCTACCTGAACCCTAAGACCCAAGACCCAACCCCGGACTTCTACGGGTTCAGATCAATGTTTTATGTAGCGTCAGTCGGATCCAGGTCGAGTCACGCTCTATTGCTGTGGGTGACAGGTCTGTTTAATATCATGCCAGATAGCAAAACTGCAAAGCTGATTATAAACGGGTCACATTTGTCACCCGTCACCGTGACAGCAAGTGGACTTTTACGCTGAAATAAGGATTGGGTTAGCCATGCTGTTACAATCAGCAAGACAGGAAGAACAGAAAACCGGGATGTATTTTACAAACTTTCTTGGCAAGGAGGATGGATTATATGTGTCACAGCCAGGCATAGGGGAGAAGGCTACTAATGTTACATTAGGTAAGACACAAAGTTTTGTTTTGACAACTTGTCAAACGTTGAGGTTAATTTGTTAATAGCAATCACCTGTGAAATCCCTGTGGGTCTGTGTCTCCCGGCTGGGTTCGGGTCCGACATTTCTCAGTTCTGCATGGGTCCTGGACCAGCTTTCAAATAAGAGACAGGTCTGGTTTGGCTCCGGGTAGTACATTTCCAGGTCTTGTTTGGTTCGGACATGACTTTATGGACCCGTGAAGACCTCGTGAAGATCTTTGGCCCCGTGAAGACATAGAGGATATAGAAAAGGATATCCGTTATCACCTCTGCCATTTGCCCTTTCATAGAACCTCTTGCTGCTTCCATTGGACAGAACATCAATATATCTGATCTTCAGACCAAATCAAATTATCATAAAATAAGTTTTTATGCGGATGATATTTTACTTTTTATAACAAACCCCGCCACATCTCTCCCCTCAATTCACAATCTGATAAACTCTTAAAGCAGGGTGTAAATTCAAGTATTTTAGCAGGTGAAATTCTGGGATCTTTATTTGTTTTGTACTTCTTACGTTCCTTTGTTTTTGAATCATGCTTTAGCCATTAGATGTTATGGCATGTGCATCACAGATGACACAATAATTCATTTTGAGAAATGCCCAAGGTGACACTTGTTACTAATTGGTCCAGATAGCAGCTGCATCATTTGCAGGAGATGACAAGTTCACTATTGCCTTGTGTCTAAAGGATTTCTAAGAACTTATTTCTCACCCTTAAAACATATATATAAAATTCCTAATGTTCAGATTCAGAATGCTGCCTGAGGAAGAGCTCTAAACTTGAAATGTGTTACATTATGTATTTTTGTGCTTTAGAAACCTTATAAATAGTTTGATGTTGCTAAAGTTAGGTGCTTCCAATCTCTGGACAGGAACCATCCCTATATATTGGAGGCGATTGAGTGGGGGCTCAATAGATCAGTCTTTGTTATTTGTCATTGGTCAATCAAACACAATTTCTCAGACCTTAGTGACTAGATTTTGCTGAAACTTGAGTTAATGATGCCAGTGCCAGTTCTGTTTTTGTGTATTTACATAACCAGATTTACCAGACAGAAACTGAAAGAAGCCCGCTCATTTTCCTTTGAAGAACACGATACTTTCAGCTCCAAACTCAGCATTTCTAAGTCTCAGCATGTCAAAGTGTTCTCAGCTTTGGAGCATTCAAGCCTTCTGTCAGTTGCAGCCCAATAATGTTGGTTTACAGTTATCAAGATCAAAATATCTGAAATATTTGATTGCAGTGCTCTGGATTTCCTGTCATTTCTAAACAGGTTCACTTCCTGTTTGGTTAGGGTCTTGGAAAAACATGCTGCTTCCTTGCCTGATGGTGAATGAGATGCTAGAAAACAAAGACTGTCTTTCACCCCAGCTGCACAGGGTCTTCACCTTACCGCTAAAACCTTGACACTTGGTCATCACTTCAGCATTTTATCTGTTGAAAATATAAACAATCAGTTGTATTGTGGTATGGCCTGTTGGTGGGCGAGTGGTGAAATCTAAATACTGTGTTATCAGCGTGTCCAAGTCAGACCCTTTCTGGGAACAGTTTAGCACGCCAAGAAATTTTGGAATCAAGTCAAACACAAAGTCATCGTTTGTGGGGCATCAGGGCATCGTTTTCTCATCACTGTCTGTGTTTCCCACAAAGATTCATTCAAACTCGTTTCCTTTATCTACTCTGTCTGCATGTGGGTCATTCCGTATCCTCCTGGTGTTATGATAATGGACAAATTAACACCAGCAAGTGGTAGTGTTTGATCAGGTGGAGGTGAAAATTATTTCCCTTCTTTGTCACATTGTTTTTTACTTTCCTTTAACCCCCGTCATTTATAACTATAATTCCGTTTGAATTTTTGCATTCAGCTGATGCTCTTTTTGACTGCAATTTATAGTGAGCGTAACAACTGCATAATTTTTAATGGTATGTTATCCTAGCTCATACATGGTTAGTTAGAGAGGTATTAAGTATGACCTGTGACCTAAGAGTTTCATCAAGCTCTAGCACTCTTCAGCATTTGGAAATACTGATCAGAAATCTGGGGATCTATTGCCAAGTAATCATTGGTCTTTAACAACAACCATATCAACCACAACAAATGTACTGTCATATGTAATGGTCATTCTGTACTATGGGACAATTGAAACTTTAGAGATTTGTTATTACATTTTGACTGGGTTAATTTGAATCAAGCACCAGCAGAATCATTCAAAAAAAGTGAGCCATATAAACATAGGCACTGACTTATCATAAACTTGCGGCCAAAAAACAATTTGGCCGCATTCAACAGCCTACCACTGACAACACGCACTGCCTGAGTTCACAGATCATTCCTATTAAAAGATTCAGCAGAGCACCGAGCACCAATTGTCATGTAGACTAATACCTTAATTTAAACGAACCATAATCTCTAACAGAGCTTTTGAACAGTTGTTGAAAGAATTATAGTTGGGATGCCCTCTAAAAGTCGATGAGTTGAATCATCAGTTTTAGACCCCCCCACAGTCGACTGATAAGGTGGAATAGAAGAGTCTTTTTTTTTTCCTTTGTGTATTGGAATACCACAATAAGAACAGAACAGTGAGCTACTGGAGAAAAAAGGTGGAAGACCGCTATCCAATGGTGAAAAGAGCTAAACGGATACTTTACCTTGTTTTCATTTAAGATAATAAGTTGCTTTATTTGTTCATTTATTGTTTACATTTATTTATATAGCCTATGCGGGCCTTTTTATTTAAAAAAATAATTAAATACATGACTACAGTTATTATAGGAGCTTCAGTGAATCAGAAATATGTGCGCTGTCTCATTCCTTTGTCATTACTCTGACAAAAATTCAGGGTATAAATAGAAATGCATTCCGTGTTGGCAGTTGGCCGGTAATTAAAATCTTACGATAATCTATTAAATAATTATGCCTATATCGATTTTAAATGTTAAAATATTAAAATATTTCTTAAAAATATTTCTTACTGTTGCAAACTACAATTGCTTTTATAATCTAAGGTGGTCTACCAACATAGAAAGTTGTGCGAGTCCTTTTTCTGATGGCAGAAACTCTATGAGGGTAAATAAATAAATAAATAAAGATAAATAAATAAATAACTGAATAGTCCTATCTTCCTATTAGATGGCCGACTCTGAGTCCACTCTTACAGACTACTTTGGAAGAGTGCTGCCTTGCTTCTTTTCTTTCTGGATTTATAGGGTTTATTCGTGCTATTTGTAAAATAGCACTCCCCAGAAAGTAATTCAAACACTGAATGCAGACAATATTTGCATAACAGGCGGCTGGATTCAGCACTAGTACAAATGGACAGTGTCAGGATTGGGGCGGTAATGACACCCAGTGGTGGTATTGCAGGGGCAATCGCCCTATTGCCCCCCATAGTCGGCGCCAGTGCATATAAATATGATCCGTTTTTTCATTCTCAGGTATGAGCCACAGTCTGAAGGAATGGATGAGAGCAAGAGAAAGCAGGAGGTGCAAAAAATTAATGGCGAACTACTGAAAAAACTACAAGAGCTGGACACTGACATCAGCTTCTCCACTGGTTAGTAGCTCTCCACAGTGCAGAGGCCTGTGTGGAATGTAAATCAGTTTTAGGACTGCAGTTTAACTTTTTTTATTTATACATCCTTTTCAGCTCATTTGTGCTCTCTCTCTTTTTTTTCTCATTCTGTCTTCCCAGGCCCCGATTTTGGGACAGAGCAGGACTGTATATATGTGGGCATGGTAACTGAGGACCTTGATATTTCCGAGCTGGTGGATACAATGGCTGCCCTGGGAAGAGACATTGAAGAGAGTGGAAGGGTAATATTAATTTTAGAAATAAAATTTAGAATTAGATTCTGAAAAAAGTGTGTATCTAAATTTAAAGCAATTTTATTTTTTAGGGTTTTTTCTGCAAAAATGTCATTAGAACTGTTGACATGCAATTATACAAAGTCACGGCAGACTTGGAAAGTAATGAAAACATAACGTGGCAAAAATCATGAACTGTGTTGTTTCAAGCTCACTGCATTAACATCAATATGAACTGGACCATTAGTAGGACTGGTTGAATTTTCTTATATTACTTCTAACTATTTGCAGTAACTTGGATCCAATGCATGTTCGCATAGTTCAGGCTTTAATACAGTGTGTGAAACATGTTGGACATCAGATCCCTAAACATTTAATTTTCCTGTTTATAGTTGCAAACTTTCATTAGCCATGCAAGTTGGGCATGGTCTGCTGCTGCCTGTTTTTTATTTGTCATTTTCGTCATCAAATTGATCTGAAAAGAAAGATCCACCCTACAACACCTTAACATTGATGACAAACAGCTATTGGTGACGTGATCTTGCATTTCTGGGCCCATCTTTTGTTTTTCTTATTACTGTGGATAACTGAGCAATTGTAAGCAATATTCTGCCACACTGAGTTATTTAAAGAACAGCTACAATGGAGTTGGATAGCAGCAATTAAAAATATCAACAGTAAACATCAGGTTTTGCTGTTTGTCCCTCAGACTTCTATATGCATCATTTTGCACTGACATTCTCTGGGGATGTTGAAAAGCATTCTGGGACATGTAGGAAATCAGCATCTGAAGCAGAAATAGACAAGTTTGCTTTTGGGAAGTAGGTACACCAGAACGATAAATTGCAACACTTCATCCTGGAGTATTTTATAGATTGATATATAAGTGTTAAAGTATCTGAGGGTGGACAGTTCCTTTAAATCCACTTCCACTTCATTTAGTATGAAATAGGTTAGCTTTTTCAAACCTGCATATACCTTGTTTTAGTATTATTATACAGGACTTCTCAAGCCTTGTTGTTGCACCCTGGTTTTTGTTGTAGAAAATAATACCGCAGAAACACAATATTGTAACGGTTATTGGTTAATCATAATCTATTTCTTCTCTACATTTATTTTATAAAGCATTGTTCAATATAATGACAATGCATTTGTTCAGTGTAATAAACAGCATATCTGTTGCAATGATACCTAAAGATGTGCAATTTCATTTGGTCATTTTAGTATGTTGTCTCATAAATCATGCTGTAAACAACAGTAATTGTTTCCTGTGCAGCTGTTGGAGAATATGACCGAGGTGGTGAGGAAAGGCATCCTGGAGGCAGAGCTGCAGCTGCAAAAGGCCAATGAGGAGAAGCTCATGGAGGAGGTAGGGGTGTGTGTGTGTGTGTGTGTGTGTGTGTGTGTGTATTTTGTAAATAAGCTAATCAAATACATGCAAATCTTTAATTCTTTCTGCGTCTGTGTGTCTGTCAGGGGATGCTGAGGCAGCTTCCTGTGGTCGGCTCTGTGTTAAATTGGTTCTCTCCTGTTCAAAGCTCCATAAAGGGCAGGACCTTCAACCTGGCTGCAGGTACTGTGTGTCTGTGTATGGATGGAGAGCCTCCAGCATCGAAAACATAAATTATCTCCAAATAAACTGTAGTACTGCTGTTTGTCACATTTAAGTATATATGAATTATAGGTTGACCAGTTTAGTGGTTTGACCTATAATTTTGGCTGGTAATTGCATGTAAGAGGTGATTATAGCCAGTTATGCTTGGTCAAAGCAACTGCAGGTCCTCAAAAGGGCTGAAAAAACTTCTAAATTATATCAGTTTAAGGCCATAAATTATATAATATTACATGTCTTATATTTTTTGTGCAGTGGCAGATTTCTTTGTGCTGTTCATTCTTTGCTAGGATTTGTAGTCCGATATGTGTCCTATCTGATTTTCTAAGCACAGTTGGAATTAATCTCCCTTAACATTTCATTTCCTGGTTTCCTTTTTCTTTTTCTGCCCATTTGTAGTTCCACTGCCCGGAAAACTACATCAGGGGAGAAAAAGACCCAGGGATTAAATGTTGAGAAAAAAGTGGAACATATACTAAACACACAAAGTCATAAAAGCATGTGGGTGAAATTTCTGGATTTGATGCAGGGCAATAGTAGTAGTTTGGTCACCATTGTCACTGTCAGGATCATAGGACCATGTACAGCTACCACCAGACTACCACCAACTACTACAGAGGTGAAAGCCACAAAGGATGCTGATCCTGGCCAGCTGCAACCTGAAATGAAAAGCAGGAGACACTCCCATAGACACAGATGACAAACTCGTTCACTTACTCCCACTCACACAAACAGACATGACCAACATGATTTAACAGGTTCTCACTGACCTGACAGGGACCGGATCCAGTGCTAATTAACAAGTCTGACCTTATTTGTGACTTTGAAGCCATCAGTAGAGTTTGATTTGAGTTTGTAATTGTGAACGTTTCAACTCGGGGTAACTTTTGACGGCAAGGATAGATAAGAAGCCAGCGTCTTGCAATCAGAGAAGGCATTGTGGTATATATGATGTTAAAAAATCTTCTAAAGAGGACGGTGTTAGCCCATGTAATAATTTATATGCTAGCAGAAGTACCTTGAAGTAACATCTGACATGAACAAGTGCATGTCCTTTTTGCTGCACAAGCGACACCTACTGGTTGGTCAGGGTGCCTGTTCAGTGGGATCAGGTGGTGCAGATTTTTCAAGGACTTAAAAGAAATGACAGACAACTGATATAACAAACCTTATTACATACTTAGAGTGCTGTTTATTCATATTTGAGGTGCCCCATGTTCACACCCTCCAACTGCACCTCACAGACGAGAACATCAGTTTCACTTGGGAGAAGACATTGTGTGGGATTTCTTCTCCATTATAAAACTGGCGGTAGGAGAGTGCACCGCTTTTAAAGGGAATGATAGGAGGTGATTTAATAGGCTATGATTGATGCCAAATGTTGCACACTTACAACTGCACAAAACCTGTATCCCTTCAAAGGTTATAAATGGAATTCTGTTATTATACACTGCAACATAGTCTTAAAAATATTGCTATGCGCAGTATATAATTATGGAAATATCAGAAAACTCGATAATATGCTTTGTCTATACTGCCCACCGGCTTATATACAAAGATATATGCAGGAATGTGCATATGTACAAGTAAAGGATGCAGACAGAAGTTTACAAGCAGGACAGATGGAAGTGTCATACGTATGTATAGAAATATGTCTGGAGAGCTGATTCTCAACTGGTGGGTTGCGATCCAAAAGTGGATCAATCAATTAATCAATCAGACTTTATTTGTTTAGCACTTTTCATACAAAAATATGTAAAACAAAGTGCTTCACACAATAAAAAGAG
>OMKZ01054954.1:9285-23761 GCA_900302535.1 Neoniphon sammara | reverse complement strand
TTGTTCAGAGTTCGAAGTTGGAAATAATTATAACCGCTGTGCATTCCAGTTGTCCAACACAGAGAACCCAATGGACACCTGGTAGATTATATTTGAAGTGCTGTTCACCAAGTAACAGCTTATGTTACTTGGGGAACAGTAACATAAGTTAAGTGGTTAAGTGGAACATTCCATTTCAAAATTCTGTTTTACCATTTACCCCACAGATGTTTTGATATAATTTAAGGCCGTGTAATTCTGAAAACTGAACTGTATTTTGAAGATTATATACTTACTATAAACAATATATAAAAATAATGCTGTATTGCATTTACAGTGTATGCCACAATGTTGATGTGATGTCACGCAACTGTATCTTGTATCTTGGAAACTCTGGGGTTGACAAGTGTCCAAGTAGAAGCGGCCAAAGTTTGTTCCATTGTCTTCTTTCTTTGTAGAGAGTCAGGATTTCTGACTTTCTGACGTCTGTAGCAGCGCGCCATTCAGAAAAGCTGGACTTACCAATGTTACGTCTTTTGCTTCTCTTGTCCCTTTGGTATAAAACATCACATACCAGTCGGGTTGGTGATCATGCTTGTGAGAAGTTTATTGACTTCACCTAACAGGATTTCTGAGTATTGAAGTCCATAAGATTCTAGCAAGTTACCTCTCGTTGCCATTTGGGACCGCCAGTGTGCAGAATTGCCTAGCGCAGCTTTAAGCTTGTATTTTGACCGAGGCACTGGTGGAACATCTAGTATGATGAGTTGTTTACAGGGGTTAAACTGCAGAGGTCAGTCTGCTGAACTGAAGTAATTAATACAAGGTTGGTTCAAATGATTATGATGATAGATCTCAGCTTTATTGCACTTGTTCTGTAAATGATTACTTGACTACTTTTATTTAATTTGTCACATGGTGTCTTAAGTCTTAAGTTAATCAAAAAATGTTGATTATTTTATTTCTATTGTGTGATCAAGTCAAATCAAAAACTTTCCTTACAACTTACAACTTTGATGAAGTATCACTTTTTATTTAATGGGAGGCAAAGTCCTGCATTGTCCTGCCTGTATAACTGTTTTAATGATTGATTGTATTTAATGGTCATCTTTGTTAATGTGTTCTTCACTAACAAAAGGGAATATTTTGCTGACATTAATCTATAGTACAGAAATGGTTTGCCATGTTTGTGTTTAATTCTGTCTCTCAGCACATAGAGTTGTTAGTATTGTAGTCATATTGTGGGGTCATGGACTTCTACAGTTCAGTTATCCTTTCAGAAGACTCCTTCGTACTTGTGTTCTCATCCATTTGAATTTCAGTGCTTCCTCATGGGAGCCATTCCATTTGCTTCTGTGTATCCTCTCTGTCACACAATACCACTGACATGCTTTTATTTTATTAGTTCAGGTCATAGCAGTTAGTATATATGTAACACATTTTTAATTTAGCCCTAAGTGCTTGACAAAAACAGCAATAAGTTGAAAGTCAGTAAAAAAACAAATCCATGTTCATAGATTAACAAAATCTGAGACGAAATTAAATAAAACATATCAAGTCCTCTCTGTAGAAAAGTGTTATAAAAGATTATTTAAATGACTGGTATTGCCTGTTTCTTCTGCCTTGACTGAGGAATGTCTGGAAAATGGTACTAGGAACTGCACCCAGACAAGTGTAGTTCCCAAGTCCCAAATCCCCAGAAATCTTCAGCTGTCCTAATACTAACTGGCGACCAGGTTTAAACAGCTAAAAAGGGGGTAATATTAAGCTGTGACACGCTTAAGACTCAATTGTTGTCAGTGCCAGATGGGTACTAGAATTCTGTGCAATCTGAGTGGGACAAATTAAAAAATAAAACTATTTTAAAGTGAGAATACCGACAGTAGGCTCGTAATTTCATTTTCACATACACTACAAGGAATAAAATGTGCAATTAACAATATTAACAATAACAAACTTTATATAGCCCTCATCTAAAAACTAGCTAGTTGTATTCTTTGAAATTCAAGCCTCCAGGCTGTTCTTTAATCCCTGTTTGGACTAGTAATTTAATGGCTGAAGAGCTTCCCATGCCTGAGGGCATATTTCATACCATTTCAGACTGAAATATTATGTACATAAGATTTGTTCCAAGTAATTTATCATTTATTATAATTCCAGAGTAATTAATCATTTTCTTCATGTGGGAAAAGGTAATAAATTGACATTTTTGTCAGATCATGGGCATTATACCGATATACTGTAGGCTTTTTGGTTACATTTCTTAAGTAGTCTGTATATAGGGCTTATTACAAGGCTGTGACACACCACCTGTGCCCAAAGAGGGTGTGAAGCGTAGGAGTGGACACCTATCTCTATAAAATTGATGATATTAAAAGGTAATAAGTGTAAAATTATGTCATTGATCGAGATTTATGTATATGGAAATCGAACAGATTTTTATTAAAACATGCACTCAGTGAGTTACTGTTGTGATGTCATCATTTTCTACTATTTTCTAACACTATTCTACTCCATGGCAAGGCGATTACGTGAAGTTGTTATTACCATCATTATTATTACAGATAAAATTGCATAGCATAGTAAATGCCTTTGAGGAAGTCTTCAAAACTCAAGATATTTATAAGATTACGTCCATTTTCTTTCAATTTTAACTTTACAAAACATTTGTAGTCCATAAAAAAATACAAAAGTCAATGCATTAAGTTGTAATACTGTGGAAATAAAAAAGTCATTCTCCAACTGGTACAACAAAACTGAGTCGAATCTGCGGTTCCTGAAAAGGTCAGGTTCTATTGACGTAAACTGCAGTTTATACCGCTCAGGGAAATGTAGTTTTCTCGCTGTCACCATCCGCTTAGACAAACAGTGTCAGTTTCTGAGCAGCACGTCATATCCCAGTGTTCACCGCGCGTCGCTCTCCATCGATTGACGAGAGTCAGCAGCTCACGCGGACTGTCTCTGGGAGTGCTGAGTCGAAGATCCTTTCTGGCGTCTCTACCGACAGAAACCGGCTGCTTTATTTCACCTGAAACGGAGACATAATATTAAACATTTGAGAGGGGACGTTTAACTCATATTAAAGGGGTGACCTTAACACCGGGTTTCGGGCGGACACTTACGTAGACCAAGAACTGCGTAACACAAGTCTCACAGTTGTAAAAATCCAAGACCCACGATGGACCCGAGAGACACTGCCCCTGATTCCTGGGAACAAGAGGACGATGTGGAGGCCACCGTCGACGGGCAACTTAATACCGCATTCACATCCCTAAACGTGAATGCCAAACCGTTCGTTCCCAATGTAAATGCCGCTGAATTTGTTCCGGCCTTCCTTATGAAAGCGCCTTCGGAACATCTTGATTCCGGCGGTAAGTTCACAGTCACGTTGGGTGAGCTACGTTAGCTACCTAGCCGCTAGCAGGAGCTTGGCAGGTCAGGCTGGTTTAGCTGCTAGCTCACTAGCCACGCGTCCCTGAAACCGCTAAGTTACAAACTAGTTGTGGTTAGCTAGCTCGTTCTGTCGGTCGTGCAGCAGTAGTTTAGACTGTATGGTTAGCCCTGTTTATAGAACCAACCAGCTAACATTACCTGGACATTCAGCTATCTAATATGTTTTCTAGCTTGTTCACCGCTAAGAGCCGTCACCCCAACCGGCATTAGTGGGTTTTCTCAGACAACTAACTAACGGTCCCCAACGCCGTCTAACGTCATGTTAGCTAGCTACCTGGTGTGTTTTTTTCAGCTGAACGCTATGAACGTTTATCATAATCAAACAGTCAAATAATGTTTTGTTTAAGCAGTTATGTGCTCATTCAGGCAGGGTAAAGAGAGCCACGAAGAAATGGTGGCAACGCTGGTATCTTTGTTGTTATTTTGTGAATGCAGCGTGGTTAATGCTAGCTATTCTCCTCGTAGGAAAGAAATAGTTGTGAGTGTTTAGTGTGACGTGGATGTTCTGACGCACTGGTCACTGACAGGAGCAAAATCTGTCATTAGAAATCGCTTTAAGGCAGGGTAGGGTAAGGAAAACGGGCATGGCCGAATTGTAAAAATGGATCCCACCATAGGGAAATATACACTTATTTTACCTTTGGAGCCAGCTATGCTGCATATTGTACAATTGAGTAGTAGTCAACATGTCAGTGTTTTCCAAACTGTAACAGTGAGAAATCTTTTATTGTCAGTATTATTGTGTTCATTTTAAGTTCGATACGATGACAGTTCTGATCGGAAGTGTCACACTCTCCACTGTTAGCTTCCCACTTACAGCACAGACAATCTCAAATGGGTCTATTTGGACAGAACATTTTATTAAATGGGGGCTTGTGTGTCTATAGCACATCTTTGTGGGGGTGTTTGACATAAAAAGTTTTGGGAACCCCTTGTAACTGGATCCAGCTTCTGACCTTTATCCTCTGCCATTTTGGTGGCCTTTAACAAAATCCACTCATAGCCAGTAGGACAGGTCTGGTTCTTTAACCACCTGCTTTAAAATTCAACAGATCCTTACAGTTGTTTTCTCAATTTTCCAGTTGCTGTTGAAACGATATCCACCATGGAGGTCTCAGAAACTGCCGGTATGTACACTGTGTGTGTGTGTGTGTGTGTGTGTGGAGAGAATTTCTCTCTGTGCCTTGTGTCATGTACATGCTATTACCTTTCACCTCGGTTGCAGCTGGTTACTAGCATCCTGCATTGTCCTCACATAGGCAACCCTACACTGAATTGTCACTGATTAACAAAGCCTTTTGTGACTATTATGAACTGACAGCCACAATTACAAAAATCCTTTGCACCTCTATGTGCATATGCCATAGGGTTGTTGTCAGTTTTTTGATGTTCTTTCTTTCTCTGTCTTGCTTTCTTTATCTCACTCTCACTCTCTCTATGTACAAATTGACATGTCAACAGATAGTAACATTGCCCTGTTACCATAGTGAGATAAGTGTGATACAGCCCTTTCTCTGTGTGTAATGTACAGGAAGTTGAACCACGTTTACATGGAAACCACAAGCTTTAAAGAATCTCAACTTGTCCCGCCCCACCCCAGTTGTAGAGAGGTTTATATTGAAACTTCAAATTGTTGAAGATATGACTTGTCTTTGCTGGAACAGATCAGCCCCACCTCTCACCCAGCATTCATGCTGCAAGCAGTGTGGTTGATGATTCTATGTAGTCTGCAGCAGCTACTAAGATTAGAACAGAGTATTTGTGTATTTTATGCTGCTAATGTTATCCTTTTGATAAGTTAACTGAGCTAGCCAGCGCTAATTCTGTAGCATTAATTGAAAATTGATCTTATAGATGGCGGAGTATTGTTTTACAGAAGTTTATTTCTGTTGTCTTTCAAATCAAAGTTGTTGAGAACTTGAAAGCATCAACTGGTTGTAATCAGCTTCGCAATCATTTTGTACTTTCTAGGTAGAACTGTTGTCCATGTAAAAAACAAAACAAAAATAAACACGTCGTTAGAGGAACAAGGAAGCACAGAAAGCAGATTGGCTGACAGCAGATGAAATGAAAAGTTTGACCATCTGCATGTCATCTGAGGAAATAAATGGTGACTTGTTGATCCTGTTGCTTGCTGTGCAAACAACAATCCAGAGGAAATATGGTCATATCATTATTTCTGGCAGTAAATCTGTCCCTACCCTATCCATACAAATCTGCAGCCAGTACATGGTGCTGAGTATGTGTTTTAGCTCCCCCGCAACTTGAGGATGCCACAATGTATGGTCCTTCATTTTGCTCAGGCAAGGAGATGTTTAATGGGGTATATACTAGTGACTGAATGTGCAAGATTGAGGAAAAGCCCTTGAAGCTCTGCCAGAAGCATTTGGAAGAGGCAGGCACTGCTGTAATACACACACTCCTCTAAACAGAGTGTTGGCCACATCACCCTTACTAGACTCCAAAGTCAAGGCATTCAAATGTGAAACAAGTCAAAAGGGAAGGGGCTCACAATAAAAATAAGCCCAGTCAAGGATCTTGTAAAAGTAGATTTGTTATTTTGTCTCCATTAGGGACACATTGATCCAATATCCAGTATGTGGTTTGGAGGGATTTTGAGGTATCTGTGCAGCTAGAGGCTGTTTGATCAATTTTCAGTCCGTTTATAAAATGTTTATTTAACGACCCAACGCCTCCACAGCCGCTGGGTAGCAGTCATGTTTACAGTTAGGAATCACTTTAAATGACTCCGAATCAGACCTCTTGCTTCTGTACAAGAAGGTATTTGACACTTTTTGGACTTTTTGGTTTGAAAGATATGGTTTTGAAACAGCTTTATGAAGTCACAAGAAAGCATTTGCATTGCCTTGTTTACATCTAAAAAGAGTAAAAACACCGTTTATATGCTGGTTTTTGTGCATCTTTGTTGCCTTTTCTGTTCCATCTACCTCAAAGGAAAAATACTTCCATACTTGACATTTCTAACAAATGAACAAGTTTCATGTGAGTTAGATGCAGCAGGCAGAGTACTGCCGGACTTCTTTATTGTTTCTCGTGCGCTGTGCTCTCCCATGCTCTGGTGCGGGTAGTCAGGTGCGTTTGGTTAGTCTAGTGGAGCTCCTGGTTGAGTGGGGCTAGATCAGCTATGAGTGCTGTACCAGTCGGTACTACCGATACTGTATAAAAACTAGTAACTTTAAGTTTCCTGAAATTTGGCATCAGCGTGGAATTGTTAGTATTTGCTCTTGTGACATCTTTACTTCCCAGAGATCACCTGTCAGTCAAACAGTGTGTCTAGTATTTTTCCACATGCTGACCACCCAGTTTCTTTCTATATTCCTAACAAACTCGGAATGTAAAGCAAATCACTTCTTGTAGTGCAGGATTTTTCACAACAAACACCTACCTGGCAGCAGGTGTTCAGAGCAGTGCATGGAAGACCTGTTTCAATCAACTTAGAAGTTGTTCATCAAAATTATGACTCAAGTTAGACTTGAGTCTGACTCAAGTTACTCGAGTCCTCATTTCACACTTGGATATTTGTCGAAAAGAGAGTTTTACCACTTCATTGTTGGGACCATTAATCCTGACATGTCATGCCGTTTTAACCACCCTTGTTACATATGAGTAATATCCAAATCCTGTAATCATAGGCCTTTTTCCTAGTCTTAAGTTTATATTTCATCCCGTAGAAAGATTTAAATTATATTTAACCAAAAGCTCAAACTGTTACAGCCACTGTGAATAAGCAAAATGGGACAGACAGAGAATTCAGGCATTTGAACAGTGTCATGAAAGCTCTACCCTTTCTCGTCCTGTGCAGCTCCTGTGGAGAACGGTGACACAGAGATGACCACAGAGGAGACGTGGGACCAGAAAGGCTCTGAGCCAAATGAGGCAGAACCAGGAGGCGGGCCTGGTGGGGACCGGGGGCCGGCGATGGGGGCCACAGTGGAGGAGGCAGCACCCGAGATGATGGAGGAGGAAGAGGAAGTGCCAATGCCCAAGGTGGCGCTTGCTCAGCCAGATGCCCCTAAGAAGGAACACGTTAATGTTGTGTTCATCGGCCATGTAGGTCAGTACAAACATTTCTGTAGAGTGATCTTAGGTATTATAGAGAAATCTGCACACTGGACTCTAAATAATGTATTTTTTGGTATGCTGGAAAGTGGGGCCCTATATCTCAAAATCTGTTTGGTGGATCGCCATGAAATTAGGCTACACCATTCATTTTGAGGGTGAAACTTGCCAATGTTTGTGACCCTGTGACTTTTCCTATAGCACCAACAGCAGGTCATATTGTTAATATTGCACACCAATATCTCTAAAATGTGTTTTTGCATTGCCATGGAATTTTGTGACGACATTCATGCTGGCTAGAGGATGAAACCTGCTAATTTTGGTGATGTCATGACCTTCTACCACCACCAGCAGACCAAATTGTCCATCCCGTAACCAAAGAACCACAGTAACTAGAGATGTGGAACAATGTCCTTCAGGGGGTTCTGGGGACACTGAGTCAGTTTAAAGTAGGGTGAAATCAATAGGACCAGGGGAAGTCCCAGAACCATTGTTTGGGCCCCCTGTAGCAAAATGGTATGTGCTAGGGGAAAAAATAACAGCCCTCTACAGTAAAAGCAGCTGAAATAGTTGTAATAATGTAATAACAGAAGTAGTGGTAGTATTGCACTGGTATTATGTGGTGGTATTATGTACTGGATTTGAAGCTTGAGCTTTGGAAATGGACGGGGCACTGTGTGAGAATAGTCACCAAGATAACTTGTCAGTCAGGATTGTTTCATGTCCTGTTTACCCATCCATATTTGCTCTTCAGTTCTTATCACTCCTAAAAATACTAAGTAGCTCCTGTTGATGAGATATGCCAGAGCTCACAAGATTGCCCTGTTGTAGTGGTTACAGTTTGGATTTACAAGTATGCCTCCATCGCAGCGGCTCACCTACATCCACCGATGATGATTGATAGCCATTGAGATGTTGTGATGTCAAGGGCCACAGCAGAACAGTGGGAGTGCACTTATATTAAATTTGTATAATGAGCAAATGGCATTAAATTTTGTATATAACGTGGCTAGGCTACTTAGTCCCTGTCACACACTATGCAAATGCATAACATGATAATTTCAAATGTGTTCTGAGATCTGCAAAAGTCCCCCTAAATTTTCACGTGCATTGACATTTGCAGAATTGAAATGAGATTTACACAAGTCCATATCTGCAAATGCGTTTATATTTGTAAATGTATAATCACATTTGCATATGTGCACAAAAATTTGTAAATATGTTTCTGGGTTTGGAAATATGTAGTGTCAAGCTGTTTGTGAATTTTGCCCTTCTCTTGGTGCATCCAGACTGGTGCTGACATTTGTTTGTGGAGCTGTGCAGCTACACCATTCCAGGAGGGGGCAGCATACCATTGTCCATTGCAATGTTAAGATATGTAGACATTGTCCAACCCTAGAATATTCCCATTGATCCACTTAACAACTTTGCTGTTAAGGCTGAACATTTATAGTTCTGTGTTGCTGCGTGTGCGCATAGACCACTGAAACACTAGATAGTAGTGTTAAAGTGATAGTTTGGATTTTTACACATACACTGGTATTTGCTGCTCCATGCTAGTGTAATTGATCCTCCAAGTTTCACAAGTCAACTCCCCCCCGTCGCGAGAACGAGCTCTTCACCGAGAGTGTTTTCCTCCAAAATGAATGGGGAGATAAAAACCTGAAAACAACACAATTTTGAGCAGCGACCCGCAGCTGAAAAAATGTTTTGAAGGATGAACAACACACATGTCACTGAATCGTCATTGATGCTCATTTCAGCCCCCTTGCCTCCAGAATGGAGGGACAACAACAACATCCCTGACCAGTTTTCAGTTTTTTTTAACCAGCCCAGAAATGCTCTTGGCAGCACTTGATTCCACAGCAGCTCAGAAAAAAACTGTAGTGATTATCTCATGCTGTACACAGAAATTCCAACCAGTAAAACCATCACCAACAACCCCATCCAACCCATTAAATAAAATGGCCTTAATAAGTCTGTTTCAGTATAAATACATCAAATTAAGCATGCAACATGCCGTTTCATAGTGATTTTAACTGATGAGAACTTATCTACTGGTCTGCAGGGGATACCTGGGTGATTTTGCTGTCTGTGTTCTCATCATTTAACAGGGAAGTTGACCAATAGGATAGTCTAGCAAAAAGTTAGTGTGTTACTTTAATATGGAGTGCCAAACAGAGAAGTGTTGCGTCCCATATTTAGTCTTATAACTCAGCTAGCGTTCAAACCTCTAATTTCACTGTAGCTGGGCAGACACTTAGCAGTACTGTAAGTTACTGATCCACTGATATGGTCAAACAGAAAAAACTCAACATGAATAATATTACACAGGGTTTCCACAGACCTTGGGTAATCCTTAGAAGTTTGTGAACTTCTGAAGTTTCTGAAATAAATGGATGGCCTTGAAAGAACTTGACTTTCTATTAAAGTACAACACCCCCATTCATCAGTATGCCTCAATGTACTGGATCAAGATCCTGAGGAAATCCAGTTTCTTTCTGTAGTGTCAGATTCTGTCTAATGTCATGTTTTACTCCAGAACATAACAGTTTTGAGTCCTTGAAGTTCATCAAACAAGACCTTGAGAGTCATTGAAAACAAATGGAATTCAAAGTGATCGTATGAGCCTTGGTTATAGTTCTCGTCTTGTAATCTAATCAAACTCTCCATTTCCTCTCCTCCAGACGCTGGCAAGTCCACCATTGGAGGACAAATTATGTGAGTAACAGTCTCCCTTGTCTCTGTTCACAGTGTCTGTCCTCATGTGAGATAAGTTCACAACATCAGGCTTTTGACATGTTGCATTTTCTCTGTCGTTCCTCCTCTGTCCAACAGGTATCTAACAGGCATGGTAGAGAAGAGAACTTTAGAGAAGTATGAGAGGGAAGCCAAGGAGAAGAACAGGGAAACCTGGTGAGTGGGTTGGCTGTGCTTTTAACAAGTAAAGATACTTCTTTGGGCAAGGGTGACAGCCTAATGTGCTACTTTATACTGTACTTTCACACTGCTTTATACTGTTTTCGTGAGCTACAATACATTGTAAAATAATTTAATTTTTAAACACATTTTGTCTTAAAATGTGGCCTGATACCTGGTTTTTGATTTATGATTTAATGACTTAAATAAGTGTTTACACTAATGGGTAGCGAGGAAGCGGTAGTGATTGTGAAAGTTATTAACTAAATAGTCACTCTTACCCTTAATTATGCAAACCCTCATTTTGCCGTGGAGCCCTCTCCAGGACCCCTGGTGGTCCCCAGAACCCACTTTGGGAACCACTGACCTTAAGGTTACTTAATTAATGCTTATGTAAACAGCTTAATGTGTCCACAGAGTTTGCTGTCATTTTCACTGCAACTTCAGTCAGTTCTCTGCAGACTGTCTCTTGCTCCACTTAGAAAAAAATGGGCTTTTTTCCACCATACAGCCTAGCAGTACAGTGTTCTGTGCTTCGTTTCCGCCCACATAATAATAACGTGTCCTGGATGGCAGCCTCACATATGCGCAGAACACGAGTGGCTGAAAACAACTCTGCTTATGAGATTGACATTTCTTCAGATTGTAAAATCCGCAGGAGTGGTGATAAAAATCTTGCAGCTGATGGCTGCTGTTGCTGAATGAGTGTAGCAGAAATGCTGCACTCATAACAGTGCACCCAATACTTTTTTTTTTACATGCGCGCGCAGGAATTTCAACTCACATGTGAGTAGTGTCAAGGCCTGTAAGAATTCATGTTCAGTTTTGTCATTCTTCACCCTTATCTGCAGGTGAACCTGTGAGTGTAAGGTATCTGTTTTTGGGTAATCACATTGAGTTTCTCAAACAGACAAATCAACAGTATTGTGGAGACCTGACTATTTTAACAGTAATTTCCACAATAAATTTTGAGATCTTGAAGATTCACTTGCCTCTGCGCTGCACTTCACATTGTGTGCCAAAAGGTCAGATTTGGTGGAAAGTGTTTTACGGTGTAGATACTAGATGTGTTCAGGATTACTCAGGGTCCTAGATGTGATGGGCAAAATAATTATGACACACTTCCTAAATGATTCCTTAATGATGAAAAATGCACTCAACTAACAGGCTTGTTGGCAGCACTAATGGGATGGTTAGCAGCGCTCACAGCACGTTCCTCAAGCTCCATATATATAGGCTTTAGTTTTTTCCGGAGCTGATGATGGAAGTAGTTGATGAGTGAGCCATCTCGCTTTCTTCACATCTGTATTGACAGTTGCACATGTGCAGTACAGATCGGGTAGCAGCGCAAACACGCGGCACCCGTAGACTTTCTGACGCACAGCAAATCACAATGTGGTACATCATCTGTAAACACAGGACTCTGAGCAGATCTGGCAGGCCGAACACATCTGGTACCTACAATGGCACAAAACAGGAAGAACAGCACGGTCTTCCTGAACAAATGGAGCTAAAGCTTTCAGAGTTTGTGGCCATGGCAGAAAATTACTTCCGCAATTTTTGTCCTTGTCAATAAAAGCAAAGACACCAGGGAGGAAGCGCAAGAAACAACAGCTTTTATGAGAAATGTGGTCTTAATTTTGATTAACACAAGCACTAACAATAGCACTGGCATGAGATAAGACACTACGAATTGTCTCCCATGGTCACACTAGTTAATGGTAATTATACCAGGCTCATCACAATTAATGTGTGCTATTATTTGTGTGCTAATTTTTAAAAATATTACATATAGCACATTTAAGCAAGGGGAAAGTGCAATATTTAAACTGCCCCAGAAGAGGGAGCCTAAGGCTGTAGTTTTCTGTGGGAACATAGCTGATGGGAGTCACATGTTGAAAACATTTTGATGGTGTAGCACTACATGTTTACAATACACACTTGCGTGGTGCTTAATGATGGCTCATAAAAAGACAACAATTATTTATTCATTTATTCCTGTGACGGTGCAAGCCAGCAGTGTGGTTAATGTGTTGATGTCATTTTAATAGGTCTCATCACCTCCTGCCACATGCTTTAGTAAGCTGAATGTTGTCCTGGCTGAATTTAGGGCTATACATGCAGTCCTAAGGAAGGAGGTAAAATAGTTCCTTGGGTTATCTTTTATTGAGATAATGGTCCGCTTATATGGCACAGAATTTTAAAGCATGTCATTTCAGCATTTTAATTAGGCTATATTAAATTATAGGTGCACTAGGGTAGTGCTCTATAGACTTCTTTACTTTTTGACCTTTATCTTCAGAGGTTTGAGTGGGCACTCATTCTCTTTTTCATCAAAGCCCTGTTTCACGTTGGTATTGCTGGGGTTGCTGGGTTTACATTTCCCATCTGATCCAGATTTTAAACTGCTGACACTGGTCACAAGCTGACTTGTAAAACACTGAGGTAACCACTGACTTACATTAAGTATATAATGGTTGGAGAGCAACGGAATCCTTTGGATGCATAGACATATAAATATACACACATTTCCTCAGACAAGCCAGAGTGCAAAATCACTGTGGAAATATTAAAGTTGCATCTGGCAATTTCTCACACTGACCACAAGTTTTAATGCTTCGCCTCCAGTGTGGAAATGTTTCCCACCGTGACCATACTAATATTAATTTATTTCTAACCCTGCAGTCAGTGGGAATGGGATATTCTTCAATGTTGCAGCCTCATTCTTTGTGTTCAGGCTAAGTTTGAAATTTTTCCTTGTGCAGCTTTAAAAGTGTATAAAAATTTCTTTCTCGCAGGTATCTGTCTTGGGCTTTGGACACCAACCAAGAGGAGAGGGACAAGGGCAAGACAGTGGAGGTGGGCCGAGCATACTTTGAGACAGAGAAAAAGCACTTTACCATCCTGGATGCTCCAGGCCACAAAAGCTTTGTGCCGAACATGATCGGAGGGGCATCGCAAGCTGACTTGGCTGTACTGGTGAGTCTAGAATCATATTTTATTCATGTATTCATTCATTTGTTTATTTATATCGAATTGAAAATCAAACACGGGCCAATCTGCTTTCTCCATCTCCTTTATGGTTTGGTCCACATTTTGACTTAACATAAGGATGCTTGAATGTTTTTGTTGTCGTTATCATGGGATTCACTGCAGAGTTTGTGCCCCATGTGTCCGAACATTATTTTAGATATAAGCTGTCAACAGCTTCAATCCAATAATTAATAGTATAAATATTAGCTCTCAAACACATATATAAGTCAAATTGGTGTTGTGGAGTCTGACCAGAGAGCCAGTCATTCCTAATAGTGAGTCTGTTCATCACCAGGTAATCTCTGCCAGGAAAGGAGAATTTGAGACTGGCTTTGAGAAGGGTGGACAGACGCGGGAGCATGCCATGTTGGCCAAAACAGCTGGTGTCAAGCACCTGATTGTTCTGGTGAATAAAATGGATGATCCTACAGTCAACTGGAGCCTGGAGAGGTGGGTATATGGACATTATCAGCAGAATGCAGCTATTAGTACTTTGTAGGGTGGGTAGGAGGGTCAGGCAATAAAACAGTAACAATAATTACTGCGTTATAATTTTCATCAATGTAAATATAAAAAATGTTCACTAAAATGACAGCAAGCAGAGCAACGTGCATTTGCAGACTGCAGCTGGGTATCATTCAAAAAATTCCAGTTACAGTACCAAAACCAATACTCTGATTTCGATACTGGTTCCTACCTTTTCAATACTCTTGGTTGGCTTGAGTCTTGGTTCAAGTCATAATTTTCTTCCTACCCATTTTAACAATTCTGTTTTAAAAAGGAAAATTACATGACATCTTAATTTTAGTTTTCTTATTGGCATTTTTAGCTCACAAAAATACTAGGAAAATATAATAATAATAATAATAATAATAATAATAATAATAATAGTAATAATAATAATAATAATATCTCAGTCTTCAAATGTCTCCTCCTTAATCCTTACTTTGACTGACTGTTTGCATGCAAAATTGATTTTTAATCCAAAAAAATAAAATAAAATAAAATGGAC
>OMKZ01054952.1:0-17001 GCA_900302535.1 Neoniphon sammara | reverse complement strand
CAGTCATGTTCAAAAAATGTGAGACTGCACTGTGAAGCTTGAAAGGTGATACATATTGTTTCATTTTGTGAATACTTGCTGGCACGTACATTTGCTAAAATTGCTGTTTAATTCTATTATAATGACTTAAAATTCACGTCTTAATGCCAAGTATGTTCCATGTTCAAAGCTCAAAGAGGTTTTTGGGTCTATTTGTATTTCATGTTAAAGCCTTTAATGCACACCTCAGAGTGGATTAACCTGCTTATACCATGGCCACTTGCCAACAACAAAGAATAGGGAGAGATAATTAATTTAGGAAGTGATATGCTCTGAAAATAAAAATTTTATGCCTGCACTATTTCTGTACAGGTCAGACAGCAGAAATGCTACTAGCTGATTCAGCTAATGTCACTCAGCGTTAGTCGTAGCATTGCAGACCATATAGGTTTGCAAAACTGGATTAAACACAGCATATATCTGCACAAAAATGGCTGTTGCACTATTGTTAATTGCTGGAAAATAATCACAATACTTTTGAAGCAATTGTTATTTCAAAGATGGGGCAGGGGATGGCGGCTAATGGCTAGCTTAGGCTGATGCATTTAGCTTTATGCTTAAATTTCTTTTTGTTGCTATGGATACATAGGTAAGCTCAAAGCTTTATGTTCAGTGTATGAATTTACCACAGTGATTAAACTCATGTGCATTACATGTGCATGACTACATGTGCATTACAGTATTCACCCAGACCCACATTCTACCATGCTATCAAAATTCATTTGAAAATTATATATCGAGGTTCATATTACACCTATAGGGGCTTTAAGGTTTGAGTCATGGATTGGAATTATGGTTGCAAATGTGGTCATTCTTTCTCTCTCTCTCTTAACACACACAAACACACACACACACACACACACACACAGGGGTTACATGCATACACTGGGTTATATCCATACATGCACACACACAAGCACACAGTTCCTCACACACCAGTGCTTCTTCATTTAATATATTCAGCCCAGTGAGTGAGTTTGATTCTCTCACCATCTCTCCTTGTCTCTGCTGTAGTTAATGACTTCTGCCTAATGTCTCTATAAGCTCTATTGAGAGGAATGAGTACCAGGCCACATCACATCCCTGTCTCCTTCTGCTATACCGCCTGCCTGCAATGTGTGTGTGTGTGTGTGTGTGTGTGTAGCAGGGGGTGATATGGGGGTAAGTTTGTAGATGGGGATTGCTTGGGGGTAGCTTGTATGTATGTGTGCATGTGATTACTCAAACTCGCCTCCGCTGTGTGAGTGTGTGTGTGGTTACTCTAAATTCAGTGCCAATACCGAGGAAACAATCCCTACAGGGGAAGAATTAAAATCTGACACATTACTGAAAAGGGTCATTTTCATTCGGCCCTCCAGAGCACGACTCTAGTGGTACAGAACATTAATATGTGTTGTCAAATGAATTGATTTTGGAATTTTAGCACATTATCCTGTTATTAAGCTCCCAGCATTTACCGATTTTCTTGTTGAACATGACATGTACATAAAATGAAGGCTGCGACTCAAAGCCTTGGTTATGTCACTCAGGGGCTTTTTCTCATTGTTATTTTTTCATATTTTTATATCATTTCTTTATGTGTATCTCACCACATGGGATTGTGATAAATGATCCAACGCTGAAGAAACAAGTAAGTCAAACAAATTAAACAGTCAATTTGACTGGCGGTATTATCAGCACAGGGCTGCTGCCCTGGTTGTTAAACCGTTAGACAAGGGATGTCATGGAGAGAGAGATGGAGTAATAATATTTGTAGAACACAGACTTTCAGAGAAAGGAAGAGTTTTTGTGTGTTTTCTGTTTTGTGTGTGTACGAGACATAGAATTGTTTGTATCAAATCACTTTTAAAATCACTATATTCATCCATCTATTCACCCAACCATCGATCCAGAGGAACAGAGAGGGGGAGAGAGAGCAAAAAAATAAAGGAGTGCAGGTTATTCGCACATGATTTACCACTTTTATTAAAACAGGAATATATTATTTCCCAAATTCAATTTGAGAAGAGGGCAGTGTCAGCATTTTGTCTGTCATCTCCAGCGATGTATAGAGACAGGAATGGATGTGAATGCCTTCTCTTATTTAACTCAGTCTTATTCTTCTATGGCATGTGCACGTGCCCGCGCGCACACGCACACACACACACACACAAGTGCAAATGCATACTTTTGACTTGACGACAGCACGGGGATTTTTAACCTAATCCTGGTTAACATTTGGGAAATAAGCTGCCCTGCAGCCTTTACTGTGGAGTGAAACAATTGCATAAAGTGTGACAGAGAAATATTTCTCGTCTGACAATCCGGCACTCTAAATAACAGATTTTCAAATAATGCTGTTGTTGTGGCTTACTGCTTACTCATTATGTATGCATGTGAAGGGTGTAGATTGACTTAATGCCATGTACATAAATATACACAATACGCGCTAATTCATAAAGCACACATATTCAATGCATAGCAGTCATGAGATAATAAAAAATGCTCAGGCTAGATAGTAAGAGAGTAGGGCCCCTTCTGTGTGACACATCATGTGACTCCTCTGTGTGTGCATGTGAATAAGCCTGCCATTCTTCCTGTCACTTATAAATTCACAATCCTCCACAGAGCAAGAGAGATGTGGTGGAGCATGATGTGTGTGTGTGGGAGGTTGGGTGTGTGTTCATGTGCATGAGGTCATACTTACAATTACATTTTGGCTTTTCTGCTTACAGTATTACTGAGAGCAAGTTAGCAAAACAAGTACAATAGGTGAACGGCCATGACCAGGGGTACGAAACAGTGAAAGTAGTCTGGAAATAGAAAAAGAGTGTGAAGGGCAACAAGTACTGAAAATAGTGCAGCGGTAGAAAAGAGCGTAAAGGGCAACAAACATTGAAACGCTGTGGTTTAGCAAGAGGACCAGGAGCAACAAAGTAGTCTAGCCTCAAGTTTTCATTATACAAGCGATGATTGGGAGTGACTCTGCTGTCGTGGCGGTGACAGCAGGATCATTTCACTACAGAGGACCCGGGAGGGAGAACAGTCTAGACTGCAGTGATAGTCAGGTTGCCACAGGGAAGAGAGAGCAGAGCACTTATTAACTACAGAGTGCAAAGCTTGAGCTGGAATATAAGGTTGAACTGCAGCCTGGAGGTAGGGGGGGGGGTTCAGTTGCCATTGTATCTTTTGTATTGTTATATGTCAGGGTGACTGGGATGAATTTGGGAAGGTGGTTCTGCAGTGTGCGAGATGAATTCCTGAGCCGAGAAAGAGCAGGGAGTCAAGCCAGCAGGGGGTCTAGTCAGAAAATGACTAGGGCTTGGATAAGGACTCGAGCTGAGTCCCCGGTGAGAAAAGACTGGATATGACAGATGTTGTAAATCTTCTGGATCACGTCACGGCAAAGTGAGGTTTAAAAGGTCGCTGATGGCCACACTGGGATCCTTGGTGGCGAGGGACTGGGGTCAGCGGAGTGTTATGAGTGAGGATGGAAAGGTGTTGGAGCGGCCAGGGTTTGCAAGGGGGGAGAGGAGCAGCAATTTTAAAGAAAGAAATCCATCAGTTGTCAGCCAGACACACAGACATTTACAGTGATTATGCGGTTAAGAAAGTAAGAGAAAGAGGTAGATACTTAGGGTAATAAAGAAGGAGAGCGAAAGAGAAAAATAGAAAGGCTACATTCACATCACATGCCTTAAACTTCAGGTCCCTTTTTTGTTTGTTTTTTCCCCAGATCTGATCTTATTTTCCTTGACTGTTCACATCCATGTTTGTATGTGATACGTATCTAAAATCGATGTGAAGATCTTTGCCCTGAAAGGCCCTGCATGCACACATTTACAAGCATGTGTGCTAAACAACAAAAATGAAGCAGTGCAAGTGTTCATATCTCAGTTTTTTTGCAGTGAGGTCAGAGTTCATCAGCGGTTGAAGATTGACACATCTCCCCCTATATCTATTGAATTTGAACCCTCATTGTCTCTCCACTGTTCCCTGTTGTTGTTGCTGCTATCCTCCATTTTCCTGTTTTTGCCCGCCATTACTGTCACTGAATGATGATGCAATGACAATGATGCCTGTGCAGTGGAATAAACAAACAAACAAACATGTGCATTAATGTTCCCACAGCCATTGCATCACCAGGAATCAGATACATGTCCAATATAGGACCACATATGGAAGTATTTTAAATCTGATTTGAAAAGATCAGATTTTTGTGCTCCCACTGCTCAGATCTGTATCACATGTAGGCAAAAAAAATGATTTGGGGCAACTATAACTTGTAATATGAACATAATCAAAGAGACAGACACAGGCAGGAGAGCAGTAGAGAGATGGACTGACACGTAGCGAGCCTCTCTCTATACCTTACAGGATGTTTAAAGCAAAAAGGAGGAGGGCAATTACAGTCTGCAGACTGGTTGAGTGGATAACTAAGTAACATGTATTACAATAATATCAGGGTGAAAGCTGAACCAGGGAGTAAAAAGCCTGCCTTTAGGCACAGACCATTGGGGATTCACTATGAATACATTTTCACTAATGCAGCACCTTTGAAGGTATTGAAGTCCTTGTCATGGGAGGGTGAATGTCAGTCTGGATTGAACATAAACATGCGTGCTTATGTGCTTAGCTCCTCCCAGCGATAAAAATGAACCACATTGGAGAAATTTAAAGGAACAGTTGACCCAAAATAAAATATTTTATGAATTTATCTCTCCAGATAGTTTCTTCCGCGTCTTCCTTCACCCCTATACAATGTGTCTGGATGGCTATTGTTTTGTGGAGTTCAAACCAGCAAAAATTTACATGTGCTAACCCTAACCCTTCCCACAAACAATGACACAGATACCTGACGTAATCCACAGGACTCGGGGGCAAAGAGCCGAAGAACACCAGCAAACTGTATTTGTCCGCCTCTAATTCATACTCACTGGGGTTGGACAGATAAGTACGTAAGTGGGATTTTTTTTTATTTATCTATTACATTTTGGATTAACTGTTCCTTTAAGTCACAGTCTATGTCACATAGATTAGACTTATCCTGGAATATGCTGCTTCCATGTGGCGTTCAGGCCACACTCTCACCTAGACCACTGCTACACAAAAGGTCTGAAGAAGAGCTTGTCAGAGATCATAATGGGTTCTGACTATGCAGCACCTACAGTGAGGACACTTTGGCATCTCATTTCTACACACACACACACACACACACACACACACGCATTGTAAAGCTCTCACCAAGTCTTTGGCCAGCTCTCTCCTCAAATCCAAGTAGTACCGACCCTGGCTCCCAGTGAAGCGAGTAGCGATAAGCTGCTGTCAAACCCTGTCCTCAACAAAACTACATTTGGTCCACTGCAGAGAATACGCTACCGCAGCATCACTGCTTCCTATATTGCCAGACTCCTTTTCTGAACACTCGTCCCATCCTTATGCCCACACTTGATCCTTGTTTTTGCTCTATTCCGTCTGTGTTCAGTGGTTATAGTTCCAAGACGTGTATATCAAACATGATACACTGTGTAAATAAGACCGCTTCAGAATTGCTGTAAGGTTTATTTTTTCAATTTGACAGCGCTAGGGCTAATGACTCCTGTAGACTTTATGTCTTTATGCTAAGCTAACATGAAATGCTACTGGTGGAAATGGTATCAAACATCTAGTCTCAGTCTGGGTATGTTGGAAAAGGGGTATTTTGCCAAAAACTTAGTATTCCTTTAAAGTGGCGAATTAGGTTGAAATTAAATATTATGTATTCTGTTCAAAACGTAACTCTTTTATTAAACATTTCTAATGAATAAACACCTCAAAATCTGTCAAAAACAGACATAATCTCTCCTATCTAAACTTCGTCAACAAATTTTTTTCTGCACTCCACTTCCACCACCTCGAACTCCTGCCTCTAGATTGAGCTGTGTCGATTGCCATTCATTGAGGCGAGTCATAACTCTGCCTAAGAGTACTCATTGAAGGCTGAGGCAAGGAAATGGGCTCATATATATGCAAAAGCTAAAGGTGTGAATAGCATGTAAATGACAAGACGCCTCGGGTTTTGCCCTTGTAAACACAGTAAACACTGATGATTGCTAATGGAGCGAGCCTGCGGTCAGCACTGTGAGGAAGAGGCGACTAGTGGCTGAGCAGGTGCTAATCATAACTGGGGTCACATTATCTGACCCCTATTAGAAACACTTGGAATGCATTATTGCTGAGATGGATGCAAAAATGAGCTCTGGATGAGAGATGTATGTGCGTACATGTGCATGTGGCTGTGTGCATGCATGTGCTTGCATGTTGTATGAGAGCGCCTGGGTGTTTGCATCGAGACTGATTCACCCTCAAAACAAGGCTGTGTTCGACTTCCCACACACATTCTGTAGCGCAACTAAGTTTGTGGCCGACCTCAGTAGCTGCTGCAGTCTGTCTTCTCTGCTCTGAGATAGAGAACAGAAAAGGCCTGCAGGGAATCTTTGTGAACACAGATACATAATAACATGGACAAAGTTTTAGGTGCTAAGTTTTTTTAATTAGGACCAACCTCAAGTTTTGACCAAACTGTTTGGAGGAAAAATTTCAAAAATGAATTCAGCTGCATAAATTTGATTTGGACAGATAAAACAGCATCGAGTATTACAGTTATCTTCAAAAGTTATAAAATTCTTTAAAAGCATCTTATATCCTCATGCATCAATCAATCATACATGTTCAGAAAGATTTCGATGCATGTCCACCGCCCCAATGCCACAGCCACTCTCGCTAATCCCTTTCTCAGTGAACAGCCTCGAAGATAGCAGTACTGTATGTAAACTTTCATTTCTTATCGCCTCCAATTCCCACTCCGACTCTTTCTTAATACTTTTTAATACCCTGCCATTTCCTTGTGGAGGGCTACATGCTGTCTCAGCAGCAGACAGACAATAGTAGCAAGGGACATGGAGAGAGATTCAGGGGCTTAGTGTCTATGGGAGGGTGACCCCATATTGTTCCAAATGCATAAGGGACCAAAAAGAAAACCCGTGGATGAGGAGCCTTGGCTTAGTGCGTAATGCATAAAATGAATTTCTTAACCACATCTTCTCCCCTCAACCCGCATGCTTCTGCCCTTGTTCGCTACAGTTCCTCCCCCGTCTTCCCGCAACCCCTTCTGCCATCCTCCTGTTCTTGTGTGCTCTTCCCTTTTGGTTGCAAAGCTCATGAAATTAATGTTATAACGGGGTCATGGGTGTGTGCAGGTGTGTGAGAGAGAGAGAGACAGAGAGAGCAAAAAATGGGGGATAAATGAAATAGTTATTTTGTGTGGTTCTGATTGTGAGAAAGAAAAAGTCAGAGAACAAATGTTTGAGCGTGCCTGGGTGTGTGTGTGTGTGTGTGTGTGTGTGTAAGTGTGCGTATAGGGTCTTTGTGTGTGTGAGTGTGTGTGGGAGAAAGAGAGGGTGTCCCAGGTTTTAAAGGCAGGTACGGTTGCAGAACGCTGAGCGCAGTTAGCTTTTCTCTCGGTAATTGCTCCTCGCCGTAAATGCTAATTTGATGTCATGACTGCTTGACTGAGTCCCAGATGGGATTTTAAAAGTACCCAGCCTCTGTCTAATTTCATTCTGTTTAAACCGCCCATCCACAGGCTTTGTGTGCACGTGTTTTGTGTGTGTGTGGGGTGTGGGATTCGACTTAAATCGTCCGTTCCCTTTGTGATTTAACGGTTTGCAAAGTGCCCACAGACCCCCTTACTTTTCTCTGTGTTTAAATTAATCCACGGGTGTGCTTCGAAGGCAAATTTCTGAGGGGATTCTAATCTGTAAGGCAAAACAGGCAAATCAGCGCACATGAATCATGTACCATGTAAGATATGATGTAATGATGTAGCAGGCATGGAAATTTCCATACATCCCTACTTTGAGCATAATCGACAACCTGTTCAACATCCATTTGTTGACTTTAAAAAGGTGAAATGCAGTGTGATTGATGACATATTGCAGCACTGTCACTGGATGCTCCTGAGCAAAGCAATTTAAATGACTTACAAGCTCAAATTGAAAAGCGAAATTGTTTTCTGCGATTACAAGAGATTTAAAATTAGTTTCTAAACTGAGCAAACTGTGCATCTGCAAAACCCTGTTATCACAGGTGTAACCTGCAAACCTGCAACTGTTTAGGAGCGGGAACGCCTACTCTAATAGTATCTTATGTGTGAGATTTGTCGTCTTCTTTTTTTTTTTTTTTGAAAAGCAAAGCCGACAGAGTTCAAAGAGAAAAAGAGAGAGGAGGAGAAGTAAGTGTGGATGTGTGTGTGTGTGTGTGTGTGTGTGTGTTATTTGACAAAGCTATTTTCACAGTAGGGCCCTGTCTTCCCTCTGTCAGACTAGAAGCCTGATGATTACTGTATTACTGTGTTGGCTTTGCAAAAGCCCAAAGTATGTTTTTGCCTGTGTGTGTGTGTGTGTGTGTGTGTGTTAAAGATAGAGTGAGAGACTATTTGCGGGTGATTTTATGTGTGAGTGTGTGGGCTTGCATACAGTATGTGTGCGCCTGAGGATTTCAGTGCATGCGCTCATAACTAAAAACTACATTGTTCCTCGCTACATGCGCTAGCTTGTCACCTCGGGCTACATGCTGGGAACGGCCAAATTGTTCTGCAAACACATGCCTCGTGTCGGAGAAGTGAAGGCTCTAAGCTTGGGATTCTCCGTGCGGATTATCCTGTAACAAACAGAGACTATAACACGCCTCTGGCTCATAAAAGCGCCCTTCTCATATTCTGCTGTCTTCAGAAACAGGGGTATTAGGGACTACACTGGTAGCTGGTGTTTCTGCCCACCCTGCATCTTTTCTTCATTGCATGATTTTTCAAACAGTTCATCTTGAAGGTGGAGCTGCAGAGCCAGACAGGCTTAAAGGTGCAAAAAACGCGACCTCTGCAAAGGCTGAATACATGCGCAGGAGGTTTTCCAGTACCAAGAACCATGGTGCAGGTCAAGTGAAGCAGTTTAAACTGCGGATGAAGAAGTTTGGATGCAGAGTCAAATGGTCAATTAGTTAATGTCTACTTCATAGTGTTGCAGAATATTTTATTTGACTATAGCAGGATATGAAATGTCTGTTGTGTTGCACATTCATATACAGTACTATAAGGGCTGTTTGATAACATTTTATATTGAATCACAATGTAGTTTGTATTAGAAAATGCATTTTTATTATGGACTCATGTTATTGATGTGCACTTAGGCCCATATTTACTGTACTAAAACCATTTGTGAGCACTAAAACATTTTCAGTGTTCAAGGTCAGACTTGTGATTGGTACAAGACTTCTTGACTGATCAGGTGATATGGCATTGGTTTTGCACACTCAAGAAGCTTTTGCACACATTGAGGCTTTAAAGGTAAATTGGGGCCTTAGTATGCAAGACACTATGGCTACTTGCATCCATAAAATAGACCAGGTGAATCCAGGTGAACGCTAGGATCCCCATTTGATTTCACAAGTTAAATCCACTTCAGTCAGTGCAGATGAAGGGGAGGAGACCAATAAAAGAAGGATTTTAAAGGTTTCAGACAACTGAGACACGGATTCTGTATGTAAGATGGAAAAGGCAAGAAAAAAGATTGAAGTACATTTGAATGGGGTGTGATTGTAGGTCCCAGGCAAGCTGGTTTGAGTGCATGAAGGATGGCAGCACTGCTGGGTTTTTCAAGATCAACAGTGTCCTGTGTACATGTGGAATGGACCGTCACCCAAAGGACACCAGATACCAGCAAACCAGTGGTCAATAATGGCTTATTAACGAAAAGAGGTCAAAGGAGGCTGACATGAATTGAGGGGAGCAGCAGATGGTCTACTGTTAGTTATTTGACAGTTCAGTGCACCATTGGTCTCGGAAGACCCATAAGAGAATGTACAACTCGTTGCACCTTGACATGAATGGGGTATGGCAGCCAACGACCTTAGAGCTCCACCTCTGCCAGTAAAAAAGTAAGAAATGGCAGTTACAGTGGGCTTGGGAGCAAAAACATTGGACACTTGAGGACTGGAAAGACATTGTCTGGTCCGATGAATCTCAGTCCCTGCTGTTTTCACTAATGGGAGAAAATAGAGTATGGAGAGACCCACGATCCATGCATCCATCACGGCACATGGCAGCATTGCAGACTAGTTTTGGTGATGTGATGGTGTGGGTGTGTTTTCATGGTACACAGTGGGCCTATTGAAAAAAAGACGACCAGTGAACGTCTCCACAGGAAATCTCAACATGAGGTTCATCGCTTCATGGAAGCAGTGTGTCCACCTGTGTATTGGTATTTTTCAGCAGGATAACGCCCTGTGCCACAAGCCTAAGGAATAGTTCCACGAAAAATGACAATGAAAACATCGCAGGGATGAGATGATCCACAGTAGATATCCACTAGCAGTCAACTTAACACAACAGTGGGAAGTCAGCATAGGCCAATTTTTTTGGTATATGACATGTATGTGCTATTGCAAATAAAGCCCTTTGAGACATGCCTGTGATAAAGGGCTATCTAAACAAACTTGATGTATCCCATTTGGTAAACCCAGAGTGTGCTAGCACTGATTTACCTCCATGTTCCTTGACAATGTTTTCAGATGCAATGTTTTTCTATAAGCCACACTATGCTTGCCAAGCTTAACTAATGATATAATAAGATCTGATTTTCAGACCTTTAAACATTCAGGTCCAGATTCATTAAGATTGCACTGCGAGGACACTGTGTGTACTTTTTGCAGCTTGCTTGACCTAAGAGCACAGAGTTTGCATCTTACTCAGTAAGAAATTTATGTAAATCAAGTTGTTGCACAAACAAACCGTATAAATAGCACTGTGTAAACAAATACCTCCCTTCATCACCAATTGCAAGTACAAATTGCATCCCTTATCTGCTGAGGTTAGCACCCTTGCGACGTAAGGTAGGTGTTCTTTATATTGGAGTGCATAGATATAAAATGCTTTTTGGCACTGTCCTCATGTTCCAATATTAAGGCAAGACAGATTTTGAATTGATAACATTAATAAAGAGCTTTCCTGGTTTTGAAAGAATAAACTGTTTGGGCTCACAGATTATGACAAATAAAAATGGGGGATATATAATCTGTGATTTCTTGAATCCGTAAAGGAATGTAATTATCTCATTTATTTTAGGCTATAGTGTTTATTTGTGTACTGTATATATCCCTGATATGATGTTTGGCAACTGTTACATTCTTTTTTCTTTCTTTCTTTCTTTTTTTTTTTTGCTAATTTGATTATTTTGTATACATACTGCATATGTATACATGTTTTAAGCTGTTTGCTGCTAGCATTGATGCCCACACCTTGCATCAACAACAACAGCCATTCTGAATTGTCAAACTCTTTGTGTAAAGCCTTTAAACCACCTTCCACAAAATGTCATAAACATTACAATAATTTGGGGAAGTTGGTGTTTGCAGGGTGAATTTGCTTGGCCTTCCGTACAAATAACTACAGGCCATGTATGCTTTTTTCTCATGGTCCAACACACACACTGCAGCCGTAAGTGCTGCTTATAACAGAACGAGAGATCAAAGGACACATATGTTACATCATTCTCGTTGCCATGCAACGCACAGTTTGACAGCAACTTGCAAACTGTCTACTTATCTAGCTAAACTGAAGTAACAAACAGGATAACATTGCTGAAAAAATAAAATGGGACAAGAGATAGTGATTTTTCTGCTTGTTTCTGAAGAGGAGGATGAAGAGCCCATTGTTAAACAGAGGATGTGGGTACATGACATCTTCCGAGGGAGAACAGAGCACAGAGAGTTTTATCATCTCGACCAACAGCTCTGGCTATATGCTGCCTGCTTCAAAGGCTACTGTGTTTGTGCCTGACAGTGGAGCAGTTCGACTGGCTTGTTAAACTTGTGAGGCTGAAGGTGTGACTTTGACGCAATTCACAGCGCGGCTAAAGTTGAGACATGTTCAACCTGAAGAGGCAAGGTTAGCAACCCGAAACACGCTGCATCCAAGACCCAAGGTGCATGCTATGGTTTGGAGGAGACATTCACATGCTGTGATCAAACCACTGAAAATAACAGCAAAAAAGGACCCTGTCTGATCATGCCCTTATGTGGAAAAAATGATATTTACACATAAATTGCATATGCATGTTTAGCCAGCACTGTTTGCATCCTTTACATTCATTTACCTTAAATTAAATAAAATAAATACATGAAGATACCCATCTTCCCTTCCAGAGGGTCTTTCCACAAAAAACGATCCCACAGGTCATTAATTCTTACCCTGTATTATGACCCACAGAAGCGGTACTGGCCATAAGCGACATAGAAGAAAGACAGACAAAGTCTGCATAGGGTGGAGTTCAGGGTCACGGAGAGGTCAACAAAACACAAGACTTTCATGCATGTTCGAGTCTCAAGTGAAGCAAGACCGGTGTTTGTCTCTGAGTGTTTAGGTTTCATTTATGTTTCTGCATGTTTATTATTGTGACCATGGCAACGAAGGTCCTCACCCTAACCTTACCCTAACGTTAACCCTAATCTTTTCCTAAACTAAACCAAGCAGTTTTGGTGCCTAAATGTAACCAAACTGTGACCGTTTTGAGTGTTGTCTATGTGAATGCGCAATACTTATACTATAGCTTTAAAAACGCTCCTGTGGCTCATATTCTGTGGGTCGTATTAGACGGTAGCAATGCTCGACCTATGTGGCCGTTTGGGTTGGAGGATGTGCTGTCCCTTGTGTCAAATCTAGAAGTCAGTGGGGCTATAAAGAGACATTTCAGTCCTTGTGGCAACAATCCAGTGAATAACTTTCAGTTGTAGCTCAGAAAGTAATATTTCTTCTGCCGAGACCTAAATCCTCTCTCTGAGTTCTTTTACAGTGAGGGGCAGCAGTTCATATACATGGTATCCTCCAGAATGGGATATCTTATTAAGATTGGCATTAGAGGTTTGGTGTGACGTGATTGTTTCCAGGGTGAAGGAACTGTGCACTCCAAGGGAGACTTCCCAGATCAGCCAATACCATTATCCCCGGGATCACATACATACAGACTGCTGAATGTCACTATGTCTCCTCTTCCCCCCCTGCTTACTTACTTTCCATCTTCACTTCTTTTTCTTTTCTTTTTTCATATAATAAATGCAAATCTGGCACCTGTTTTCTCTCAAAGTCTCTCAATATGGCATGCATGAGGAACTGTTTCTTGATATGTGTGTGAAATTTTGCCAACATCTTTTTTGTGCATGAAATATCAACTTGTGAAGCCCTGGCAAAGAGAAGGGCATCAATAACTGCTGTCAATTTGACACATTTTTTATATAATTTTTCTTCTCAGTGTATATTGTAGCATGAGATGAGTATAGCTATTCCTGAGGGCAGCAACATTTCACGCTTTGAATTCTGCAAAGCATATTTGCAATTTTTTCTTTATATGTTGAGTCAGGAGAGAGCAATAGTGGATGTTCTGTGTTTTTTTTTATCCTTCATCTTTTCAATATTCTAATGATCTTCCACTACTTTCCCTCTTGGGCAATGTGGATGATGCATATCAGGTTTTGAGCTTTGCAGAGATGCAAAAACCCCAAGTAAATTGCAAGACGCCTTAGAAATGATCATTTTGCCTGTAAGTCAGTGGGGAGTCAATATCGCAGCAGCAGGCAATGAGCTAACTGTACAATTGCAGAGAGACTAAATTGATCTAGCTTCATATGCAGAGATATTGCTTTGGAATTGAATCCATGGAATCTCTTTCTGCATCATTCCCTGGCTCCCTCTCCCTTTCTCCCCCTCTCTCTCCGTCTCTTTATTTGTCTGTGTGTGCACAAAAAACAGATAAACATTCCCTCTCCTTCACTTAGTTTCCTATTAGCCGGTGTTAGTGCCTTACCTCGTAGTCTGCTCAACCCTAATGAGTCAATAACAGCAGTGTCTGGCAGGCGGACTCGCAGGCAAGCTAGAGGAGGTGCTCTGGACGATAAGGCCAGCATGTTCCACTCCAAAAGGCTTCAATAATCTTTATTGACCAGATGGGAGCAAGACAGCAGCAACTTAGCATGGTCATTCCTGCCAAACCTCACACATCTTTCCCCTCCTTTTCTTGGAAAAAAGAATAAAAAGAAAAAAAAACTGTCGCGGCCAAGCTAAGTTTCCGAGAATGCTGACACATTGATCGAGAGCCTTCTACAGCAAAGAGAGGTTCTTTAAGGTTTCTGACTCTTGGCATCCAGGTCTGGGTAAAGAAAGTGATTTTCAGACTCTCCCGTTGGATCAATATGTCCCCTGTATTGATGAACTATCCAGCTAGCTATTTGTCACGACACCTGTCTCCCGCTGCAAGCCATTCAACCAGCCAAGCAGCCAGTCAAGTCAGCCTGCTAGGTAGCCAGCACTGTGCATCAGATAAGTAAAGTGTGGTAGCTGCCAACCTGTCTCTGTGTGGTGAGAAAGAGGCAGAGTGGGAAAAGTTGATCTGAAGTTGGTTTCTTTCAACTTCTGGCCCCATGATTGTCTGGTAAAACCTGCCTCATGCTCATAAATATTTATTGTTCAAGGTATCCCGAAGGTGTTGAGACTAATAATGGATCTGTGACCATATTCATATGCAAATGCAAAGAGTTTTTGGTGATTTAGCAATCTATGTCCTTTATGGACCTCTACCAGAAACAAATAGAAATTCTAACAACCCTCCTCAGTCAGTCAGCCAGCCTTCATTCACCCCTTAGCTATGAGTCACATTGTCACAATCGAGTGGATTAGTTAGCTAATTACAACAGGGATCCAACAGAAAAGTAATACATCGTGATGCAAGATACAGTAGCAATCATAATGCTTTGTCATTCACGTTATCGCTTAAGAATGAGCTTTTTTTTCTGCCTCTGTACCTGAAATGTATTGTGATGCTGGTTGCTGGCTTGGAGCTGGAGTGGAGGGGTTGACAAGTGTCTTAAAATCCCACTGGGCGATGAGTTTTTGTTCCAAAATAGCACCGGCCGCAATGAGAAATCTCAGCACCTGGCAAAGAAACAGTTGAGTCATTGGTATTGATCAAAACCCTATCAAGCCCTTGAAGATAAATTATGGCCATTTTGTACCACTGGGGAGTAAAAATGTTACTTATTGCCCCTTTTAAGTTAGTCAACCTGGAAAGATAAAAAAAATGATAGCTGTTGCTTCACATCAGCATTTCCTGAACACAGTAAATATGACTCTTGTTGTTATCTTTCATAGTCTAATATGCTGGAACGGCCTGTTAGCCCCTCTGCTAGAGAAAGTATCCATGCTGGCACAGGGTTGGTATCACTGCTTGGATGCATGAGGTCCCGGGTTTATATCTCTTCCCTGCCAGGCGTTGGCTTTGATGCTAGTCAACAGTGCTCTCTTACTGCCTGTTTTCAATGGCCCTTTGATTACTCCTATTATGTCTTCAGTTATACTCTAAAAGCTGCCTTTTATTTACACGTCTTTAAGAGGTATTGATTTTGTGGTGGTACGTGACATTGCAGTCCTTAGCTGCTTAACAGCTCTGCAGCCAACCGGTTAGCCACTCAGGCAGTCAGTCAATCAAACCAGCCAATCAGCAAGCCAGTCAGTCAGCCAGCCAATGAAGCTGCCTCCCTGTAAGCCAGTCAGTCATGCCAGCAGTCAGTTGGCAGCAAGTGTATGAATTAGAAAGCTAAATATCCAGCCAGCCTTCCAGCCAGTCAGTCAGTCAGTCAGTAAAACATTGTCTTGCATCATTGTTTTTCTAATTAATTTCCTATATCGGAGGCACAAATAAAAGCATCTGGTGTATCACTGGAGAGAAAACAGTGTGGTATCTTTTTGCGTGTGATGTTGCAAACACCTTTAGGGCAAACTCACAAAACAAGTATTGAACTGTTATTGAACATATGGAAACAAGTAATTGTAATGCAGCATGCCATCATATTTAACAACTGATTTGCCTGTGCTCCACTGTCCTCTTTATTTTATAAACAGAGAAAAAGAAGGGGCTGGAAAAGGGACAGTTAGCTTGGCATGTGCTGGTTAGACTGTAGAAAGGATGCCACTGGCCATAAAGGCCTCCTCCTCTGGGTTCCTTGCACTGAGATTCCTACAGTAAGGCTTTGATACTGTATGAAGTGGCTGGAGGGATCATTTGTCTTGCTGTCTTTCAAAACATTTTTGGCCCTGTTTGAATGTAACTAAATACTCACTTGGAGGGACATGAAATGCTTCCATCAAAGAGCAGCAGATAAAAAATGTGGTATCTTCTGAGAGCAAACGATTGCACCTCTGCACACAGCTAAAATCTGAACGAAAGCCAAACAGTGTTTCAGATGTTACTGACGCTACCAAGAACATTAGTTTCCTCTGGTTTCCAAAGTGGGAGGCAGGCCTTCCCAGGGGGTTGCTGGACAGTTTCGGGGGAGACTTAGAGAATTTTGGTGACATCATGACCTTCTCTCCAGCACCAAAAGCAAGCACAATTTTGGCATGTACACAACATCTCAAAATCTATTGGGCAGACTGCCACAAAATTCGACGAGCACAATCCTGCTGCTCAGAGGATGAACCCTACCAGTTTTGGTGACCTCATGACATTTCTTCTAGCGCCACCCTCAGGCCAAATATTTGATTTATTGACAACATACTCAGTCTTTAAGTGTAATTGACATATTGCCGTGTAATTTGTTGAGCGTAGTCATTCTTCCTTGGAAATTAAGCCTATCGGTTTTTGGTGTCACCATCACCTTTCCTCTCGCATCATCATCAGGCCAAAATGTCATATTTGATATCTCACAATCTATTGAACAGACTGCCATGACATTTGATGATGACAATAATGCTCCCCAGAGGATGAACCCTGTCAGTTTTGGTGACCTCATGACCTTTTCTTTACACCACCCTTAGATCAAAATGTCTAATTTGCACACAAATCTAATTAGTGTATTGCCATATTTGGTGAGTGCATTCATACTACATAAAGGCAGATTCCC
>OMKZ01054949.1:1420-13904 GCA_900302535.1 Neoniphon sammara | reverse complement strand
CACCAAATTGAACTCTTAGTGTGGCATACTGACCCTTACTGCCATGCCGAGCAGAAAATGATGAGATCCAAGACAGGTGGAGGAGTGTTTATGTATGTGTGTCTGTGTGCGTTTGTGTGTGCGTGCGTGCGTGCGTGTGTGCATGTGTGTGTGCCTGTACCTGTATACAGTATGTGTGAGTGTGACAAAGGAGGGCTGAGCCTACTTAAGACACTTGAGAAATAGGGTCATTATGAGCAGTAACAGAGAGTTTGAAAGAAAGTCTTTATCAGTCAGGAGGAGAATTTAACTCCGCTCTTTCATTCACTTAATCATCTAAACACATCTGTCACTGACCTTTGAGGAATAAAATAGCTTTCAATTTAGACAGATCATTTGAAGGGTAAGTAAAAAAGAACAGCCTGGTTTCATCATATTTTGAAAATAGAAGGGTAAGTGGGGAATTACTTTTTTTTTTTCATGAGGAGCTTTTGAAGGGATAAAAAGGTGTATATTTCAGATGTGGAGCATTTCGTGTAAGGCAGAAAAAAAGAAAGAAAAAAATATATCTATATCTCTGTATCTCTATTTATCTATCTATCTATCGATCTATCTAAATTTCACTGTATTGCACGTTGCACGGTCATTTGTTTTCCTCCATCCCTCTGGGGAAATCTACAGTTGGGGATGCAATCAGGGAGTTTAACACATAGCATTAGCTAATAAAGCTGAGCCCGCATTTTTCACTGTAGGATCGTTTGTTGTTTTCAACCGGATCGTCAAGTGTTGCCACTATTCTGTGAATGTACTGTGTGTGTGTGTGCACGCGTGCGTGTCCAAGTGTGCTGTATGTGTAAATGTGGGTGTATGTGCATGGGTATACGCATGCATGTGCATGTTTTGTGTGTGTGCAAGTATACTCAATATTTGTAGCTGTGTGCAGACCTCAAACCAGGGTTGTAAAGTGCTGACATGCCTTCTATTCCCCCTCCGATAAATCTTAATATACATAACCACTGAATATGCAGCCAATGGCCCAAATTTCAGGCAGGGTATTCATTCATTCAGGACCAAGGTCAAAAAGTCTATGACATAGACACACTCTTTGTCTACCACTAACTTAGGCATGAGTGTATATACACACACACACACACACACACACACACACACTGTCGCTTTCTCTGATCTCAAAACCCTAATAGTAGTATGACTGCACTTTAAAATGATTTCATATATGTGAACATGAACACAGACACACACACACACACACACACACACACACACACACACACACAGAGTGGGGCTGCCTTGAGATGATGAAACCCCTTGAAATCTCTCTTTTTCGGAACTAATGATTCTATAGAGTTCCTCTTTAGAAGTGAGGCTTCCATGCAGCAGTGATGTGCATTTTGAAAAATGATTCATGTGCACTTTATTGACTTAAAGCAAAAGAGCCCATCACGTTGCTCACATTACATTACTATCAACTGAGTGAGTTTTAGTTCATCATTCTCTCTCTCCCGCTTACATTTAAAACACACACAGATAAACATACATGGCACAGATACGATATACCTGAGTATTTCCCCAAACTGCATCATCTCTCCATCCTTTACACTATCAGTAAGGCATCCTTAAACGGAATCTAATAGCCTTCAACTGCCAGTTCGGCCTATTTTAAGGCCTCAATGAAAATGAATGCACAGTGGCACTTGAGGATTTAGGGATGCCTGTATCGTACAGCATCAGTATTGGAATTCTATGAAAATGTTGCCAACAAGGGATCTAACGTTCTGTCGATAAAACTGCACCAATGAGACAAAGAGGAAAACAAATAGGTAAAGGATGATATCCCAGTAGATTAAGAAACAAAATACTTCCAGGCAATTCTATAAGAGTTTGCTAAGAGTTTGTCCCTATGGTGCTGTTCCACACATATTTAGAAGACTAGGGTGTAAATCCCACAGCAAAATTTTTTCTTGCTACATTTCCATCTAGAAAATCTGGTTTAACAGCAGTCAATGCTGTGCTTAATTAATGTTGTAAGAAATACTGCTATGCTTCTGAAATATTTTGGTTTACATATCTCAAGCTGGACCACTTCTGCAGTTGGCTGTTACATAAACACACATACAGGTTTCATTCTTGAAAAGAGTGTGAGCCTCCAAACTCCAGGGTGCCAGACGACACCTCCAAGGGCATGTGTGTTTGTCCTCTACATCTTAGCTGACTCTGCTTGCATAAATGATCTGTTCAGGTGTTTATTTATGGCGTCCAGATCAATGTTGCTCTTACATCAATAACAGCCTGGGAACCTGTGCGGTAGCTGCCTAAAGATTGGCCTACATCAATCTCTTGCATTCCTCTTGCTCTTGTTTCTTCTCTTCTGCTCTAACCTGTTCAATCCATTGTTCTCTCTGTGAAACTGATCATCCTTTTTTTCTCCTGAGCAGGTTTAGACATCTGATCCATGTAGCTGTATGTCTGAGAATACAATGCTTGCTGTCTATCTCCTTTTTCCTGTTATGTTTAAATGCCCACCTAACTCTCTCTCTTCCCATCACTCCTCTCAGAAAAGAGTACGGCACGCGCACACACACACCTATAAAAACTACTCTACCTGTCATTTCCGCAGCAGTAATATCTCTTGGACCTCATCATTTCCCGGTTGACACTGCAGTAATGGTCAGTATGTCACAGCAAGAGCTCTGTTTGGTAGCTGTGCTCTCTCACTCTGATTTCTCTCCTAGTTATTGCATCCATCCACAAATTCAGCAACCACACCAGAGCAGGAAAGTTTTTTTTCCCCCTTTGTATGGATTCAACAGAATAGGAAATTACTCTAACACAAGAAAAAAAAATCGTCTTTTTTTAATTTTGACTAAGCTTATGTCTCTACCATTGATATATTAGTGTAGCACACAGGAAAAAAAGGGAGACAGAGAGAGCAGATGCGAGAAGAAGTGGTAGGATTCAAACCCATTAAGCTGAGCAATAAGATTGGTTAAGCTGGGGTTCAAGCAGTGTGAGGTATATGTAATAGCATAACCTTGAAGGATGTAGGACAGTATGGAAGGTTCCCATATGGCAAAAAACTTGAAAAGACACAGAATGTCCACAGGCTTCAAAGTGTGCTGCATTACACTGGAGTCCCTGACTACATCCTCCTGACAGGGAGTTATTTATACCATTAAGTGCCCTTTCCCCAAACTTGGAACAGACAAAACAAAACACCCACTTAGAGAGCACACCGCAGAGCTCAAAAGTGCTATCACAAAAATGATGACACATGCTCCCTAATACCTTAATACCTTTGGACATTCTGTGGTAAACCTAAAGTTTTCAGAGAGGTTCCTATGATCTCTGAGAAGAAGGGATTATAATTACAAGTTACCCAAACTGGGGTTTAAACACTAGAACTTTTAGTGTTTTACATTATCTCTTTTTATAAATGCTGGATGGTTCTTTGTAGGCCACTTCTACTATTGGTCATAGTTATAATGCATAGACCACATCTGCCCAACACATATGTGCTGCTGACGTTGTTCCTTTGCCTTAGCTGAGACGTATTGTTGTTTTCCTCATTGCTGTTTGAAGATGAGCCTACTCACAACCTGTTGCCTGTGTTAGAATGCATATAAGATTCTATTACAATTTTATCCATCTCTTGTCTGTGACCTTAAGTAAGTAAACAAATAAACAGTCTCCCTCCCTCTACTATATATTACTTTTAGTTTTTTGAAGGTAATGGCGTATCTCAACACAACTGCCATTTGACGGCCAAGGCTAAAGGCAAATTCCTTATATACACTTAGAAACTCGACAGTTAAGGTCAGTGACAAGGAAAGAAAAAAACTGTCTCTCCAATTTTCAAGACTAGATGGGCCAGATTTGCTGAATGAAATTCAAGCATTTTTGACACTGAATGGTTTGAATAGTTTACTTTAGCCCCATGGTCATGAAACACTGTCACCACATGGAGGCCAATGCCAGCTGCCAATAAGAGTAAAGAAATGGCAAACCTGAACATATTAGCATTCCCTCAACCACCAAGACTTGTGAGAGCATATCATGGTCTAAACACTGTTTGAGATTAAGCACGAGCCCTCCCATCTATCAAGTCTGTATCGACCAGTGCCAATGTCTTTGAGAAATGGCCACCAGGAAGTGATTGATCAGCCAGCCATCGCCAGCAGTAATTGTAATCAATTGATCTGATTGCCCAGCTAACTAGCTGAGGATATGCATGATGTATGGGTGGTAGGTCAGGGGTAATACACGAGATTACTTACCGCTACAGTATGATTTAGTTTCAAACAAGTAAGTAGTTTAAGATAGAAAAGTATCCATAAAGAAAACTTTTATTAATACTATGTGTAACCTTTACCATCAGAAATGCCCAAATAAACTGTTTAATGTCATTATAGGGGACAAGTGACTCAAAGATGCCCACTGTTTAAACTGTTCACATAAACAACTGTCTTCTTAAGCATGACATTTTGTGCCAAAATAAGGGTTTACAGATCTCACCACCATTCGGTCTAATGTGAAAATAAATGGGGGCACAGTTCGAATTACACTGTGGCTTTCTGGGGAGCCCTATTCTCCAGTGCGCTATTAAACACGTCACATGCATGCTCATACATGGTTGTGCACGGTCAATTGCAGGGTTACTGTGAAAACTACATAGAGTTAATACTGTCAATAACATTTCACTTAATATGGAGAAAATCTAACAGAAAAACAATTCACTATTATATGACTCAAGCAACAAAAACAAAAAAAAAATCCACAGTGAATCGGCCAATGTTTTTGCGATACGCTTCTAAAACATCCTGGAAGCCTCCAGGATGTTTTATTTTGCAGTAGGCGTTTGCATGTTGTGTTTGGAGTATGGCTGTTGTCTTGCTAGCCGATGTTTTGTGTAAGACCAACAGTTGAGGCTGTGGGCATGTTCAGATGTTGTCATGTGACCAGACAAAGGTAACATACCTTGGTCTGGTCTGCTGACAAATGTAGCACAAACCACTGGCTGATTCACTGTGTTGTGAATTATGTTGTCCAATGATTTGAGACTGCACAACTAAAATAATGCTCTATGTTCTTTTACAGTACTCTGCAATACAGAAACACTGTCAACTGAACAGAAGGACAGCAGTGGAAGAAAAAAAAAGTGAATGTTCATGCAAGATCATTCTCTCTACACCACCTACACCTACATGCATGCCTGGATAACATAACCTTTATATTGTCTGCCCTTCATTCCACTACTCTCATGAATACACGCTGGACACACAGCCCACCCTGCAGTTCCTCTTCCCAACCCACATGCCCCCAGACACCTGGCAAAGATCTGCACTCTACTCAGTCCACTTTGGTAGCCTGCGTATAAATTCTTGAGTTATGGCCAAAAACATGCTTGGAGTGGTCACAGTGACCTTGACCTTTGACCACCAAAATCTAATCAGTTCATCCTTGAGTCGAAGTAGACATTTGTGCCAAATTTGAAGAAATTCCCTCCATGTGTTCCGGAAATTTCACATTCACAAGATTCGGACAGACAAACTAAAAGCACAAAGCCTCCACGGCCGGAGGCATTATGCTTTCGGCATGGCGTGGAGGCATAAAAATTCAAAAACACAGTTAAAGACTAGCAGGTAAAAAGAAAAAGACACTGGAGCACGCAGAGTTTGAATTTTGTTTAGAAATTTTTATTCCAGGGTAACACAGACGAGGCTTGGTTTACATGAAGGCCTGCTGTGGATAGTTCATAACGGCACTGCAAATTGCAGCCTTATGTTAAGCAATTCTGACCTTCAGGAGACAATTAGTTTCGCCAACATACATCATCCCACAGGGTTATTTCAAATACCCATTCATCAACCATTAATTTTTAGCCTAAAATGTCCTTATCTATTAATAAGGAAACCCAAAGCAATGTAAGACTGCATGATATTGTTGCATCTAGTTTACAGCTCTACAGCTATATTATACTTATTATTAACAAAATTCATCATTATAATGTAGAGATTAATATTGAGAAATGAGACATTTTCTATGGCGGGAACAAAAGCACACTATCCCGGGAATCCCAGGAAATGGACTTGTTTCTAAGGCATTGTCCACACAGGATGCGTCACGGCTGCGTGGCGGCTGCCTTACCTGTCGGTTTTCATTTCGGCGCCCATGTTAACAGACTAGAGCAGCCACACAGCACGCGTGAGACGCGCGTCTTAGGCCACGCAGCAGCGCCGCCTCATCTAGAAGTTCGGCATGGAGCCTATTTTTGGGGCGTGCCACGAGCAGAAAGCACAGAGAAAGATGCATTATTTTGCTAAAATACAGTGAAATAATTATTTTTTGATATCTAAAGGTATATTGGCTGCATGTCATTTAGCTGACACGCACCCCAAAACTTTCTGCTTTGCTTTGGCTTTTGGTTGTAGCCGGGTTGTATGGAAAAGTACATTCATTTTGCCTAGAAACTTAGATTTCAACTAAACTAGCTCTATAAAACCACAATTCATCACCACATCTGTGTGTGCTGTATTGTTATCCCCTAGCTGAGTGTTTTCAAGTCAAAATACTCACCAGAATTAAAAGTTTATCCACTTTTGAGGGATTGCGGGTAGCCTGTTCTGTATCCTTAATCAGCTAAAGTTGCTGGCAGTTAGGATGTTCACCCACTTCCGATTTACCAAAATAAAAGTTTCATACACCATACAGATTCTGGCATTTCCCTCATCTGTCATCTTAATATGGAGCTGTCATAATGTCTTTTTATTTACTTTACTTGATAGTCATATTTTGGCTCATATCCTCAAACAGCACATCAGTATAACATCAGTTTAACTGGTTATTTTATTTTGGTAAAATGGCAGCTGGAGACATCTCTGGTGTCGAGAATTGACAGAGGTGCGCGCTCTCTCTCTCTCTCTCTCTCTCTCTCTGTCTCTCTCTCTCTCCTATAAAGTAAATTAAAGTCCCGCTCATAATGTGAATTAGAAACTATTCCATTATTTTTTTATTTTTATATTTTTACAATTGGGCCTCTTAACCTCTTTTCTGTCTAAATCAAATATAAATTAAATTTAAAATGAAACAATGTGTTATTTATGGCCATTATCAAAGGTATCAATGTAGTCAAATAGGGCTTGCAGTAGCAGTGACGCAGCAGAGACGCAGCAGAAACACTGCCAGTGTGGACACCGACACGCATGTGAGACGCAGCAGCTCCGCAATGCAGCCGCCACACAGCCATGACACATCCTGTGTGGACAAGGCGTAAGATATAACTACAGCTACAATTCAAAACACATTGGTCATATTTCAAGCAACATTAATATGCATATACCTATAGGGTCCCAACCTGACCGCTTTAGTGTATTATTTGATGGTATTAATAATCATTAAGGCAAAAGAACGACATTTATGTAAATAAACATTATAATGAACATAATATAACCTTTCCTTGCAGCTTGAATTTCGATAGCTGTAAGGAATATGAAATGTCCAGTTCATTGCCTATGATCTGTCCGCTGAGAATAGCCTCATGGAAGTGATAATTGACAATTCTTCATTGTATAAACAAATGAAATTTGTCAAAGCAAGTAATTTGGCATTTTCAAAGTCATTCTATTAAGCTGAGACAAATTCCATATTCTGTTAGCGTTCAGAGGCTGCTGGTGCAAGCCTTCCATAAGTAATGTTAGATATAGTAATAAAGTCAATGATCACTCACTCAAGTTAACACAACATTTGTTTATTTTTACTTCAGCATTTCAAACATTGTGCAATCACTAACTGCATTAACGGTCATGGCACAATCCCACGAGGTCAGAAGTGTATAGTAGAAAAAATAATGGCACTTTGTGTTTATTAATTACAAAAAGCTGTCAGTGTGTTCCACCAGCCCACACACACAGTCGTTGCATATGTTTTTTCTGTTATATTTCCTGGGAAAGAGAAAATGGCTTGAATGGGTATTTGGATGCGAATCCTGTTTCCCAGGATTAAACCCTGGTAGAACACAACGCTAATATCAATAAAGGCAAAGTGAGTGTAATCCACAGAATTTGGAACTGTAGAATTGTCTTTCAGGTGAGCAAGGCAGATGAGCGAATACTTTTGGCAATATAGTTTATGTCTGATGATGCTTGACAGTTAAGTTTGCTAATTTGCTGATGCTGATTTAAGGAGCTAATAGGAGAAGCATTGATCATGTTATGCTAACCTTGTCGCTAATGTCAGATTTCAGTTGAGTTTCTGACATTTGTCTAAGTGCTCATATAACACACCAGGGCACACAGGTTCAAATGTTCACAATCACTGCAATAATTTTTGCTTTTAGTATACAGCCACAGCACAACATATCTGCACAGTTCTCAAGCAAGTGTGACGCACTTTACAGCCCTACTGATTAGCACTATAATCACCATTTTATTCTGTATCAGCCAAATGACCACAGCAAACAGGACAATGATCGTTCTCCTCCATTCAGTTCTGGGGTGTCATCAATCACATCTATTATGTTAAGGTGTATAAATAGGTCAGTTGCACAGTTTGCTGATTTTAATGCAGTAACTTTTGCTTTTTTTTTCATGTGGCCAAAATAGTGAGCCTGTGAAAGGTCAGCATGGCTAGGGGATGGACCCAGTGCCTGCTGTTTGCTCTTTGGCTCAACACCCCTGTCTCACTGTTGACAGAACCACAGACAGGACGTGAGCATGACACTGAACTGAGCTTATCCCTTATGGTGCAGTCATACCAGCTCTACAGCAACATTCTGGTCCCATACACACCCATTCAAAACACTGTGAGGTAATAATAAAACTCACCGATTCCAGTGGCAAATTGATTTTGCCTCTCACCTACACAAATCATAGTAACTATAGACTAACTTTAACTGGCCATATTAGGCTATAATGTTCACGTTTTTCCATCCATCCATTTTCATTACCGTTTATCCTAGTCAGGGTCGCGGGGTGTTCTCTTTTCTATTTTGCACAATGTTCATTGTGTGTCCTTCAAGGAATTTAGAAGGTAAAAAATTCCAAGGGGTCATGTGGGTCATGTAATTTAAAATCACCCTGCTTGTAGAGTATTGTGAGAAACATGAGAAAACCCTGAATAAACCCTGAATAAACTCAGTACGCTGCATAAAATTTAAACGTGTATTTAGGCTACTCATGACTATAATAGACAGTTATAAATACACAACTGTAGTAGGGAGAGAAGGAAGATAACTGGATAAAATTGTAGAATTAGAAATGTTACAGGTATGGTTAAGGCGTCCTGCTGCAATGCCATTTGGGGAGTGTACATGGGTGTGTGTGTTGGCTGGTGGAAGTGGAGGTGTGCTTCTATTGGGCCATCCCTTCTATTAAAAATTAATATATCACCCACTGACAATATGTGTTATTAACTGGTTTAAAGAAAACATAAGGGGAAAAAATATTTACCTTCAATTACCTTCTTGATAAAACTAAACAGATCATCTAAACAAAAAATACACTGACACAGGCAGACAGCCAAGTTCACACAAGTATGAAGCTATTACAACGAGGACAACTCTGTGTGCCATTATCTTGCCATTAGTTGTTAATATTGACTAATTGGCTACTTAAATGTTGGTGCAGCTTCACCATGCCTTGGTAGAAAACATACTTAAGGCAGCCCATGTTTGATTTATAAGGTGACGTGCTTTCAGCAAACTGCATCGAGACCTATTGAAAAATTTATGTAAATACATTCTCAATAAATGGATTTACTGTGTTTAACAATACGTGGTACAAAAATTGATACAGTACCTGTTTAAAACTCATGCCACCCCTACCTAAACAACAAAAACTGAAATAAAACATGAAATAAATAACAATAAAAAAAAACTAAAAATACCAAACCCATAATGAAAACTAAAGCTAAACTGAAAATGAAACAAACAGAAAGCTATATAAAAACTTGATAAAATCCCAAATCCAATAACCATAATATGTGCGCACACCCACACATAGCCTTTATATGCACACACGCACGCACAAGCACACATCACACACACACACACACACGTTTGTTTATGTCACTTGCAGGGACACTACATTGACTTACATTCATTTCGTAGTGACATACCCTAACCATAACCACTATGTGCCTAATCCTGACCCTTACCCTAGCTCTAACATAACCCTAAAGTTACCTTACCTTTAAACGAAGCGCTCACCCTAAAATTAATTATTTACATTGTTGGGACCAGGTTTTGGTCCCTATAATTGAGGCGAGTCCCCACAACATAACTGTGTAAACAGGTTGAGGTCCCCGCAACATGACAAATACCTGGTACACACCCTGTAGGATTCTGTGATTGAAAACACCTTCAGATCAGGATGTTGATTATATGGGTGGCTGGAGAGATCAGAAAGAAAAAAGCAACAGAGAGAGTGAGGGACAGAGAGAAACAAAGAAAGGGAGTGACAGACAGTCTGGTGTGAGGAACGCACTGTGTGGTGTCAGGGAAAATGCCACCCAATTTGTCTCCTCTATGGTACTACATACCTGTTTATTCTTCAGTGCATTACAAACTGAATGAAGTACAGGGTATTGACAAAAGAAAAGCATGACTGGCACAAAGACCTACGGCAGTGATATTGGATCCATATTGACTAGGAGTGCTTTTCCTGCTTTGTAGTGGTCCAGTCATCTCCTAAAGGACAAGGTCAATGCTAATCATTACTAAAATAATGATCTTAAGTGATTCAAGGCCCTCCATCTTAATGAAGCATAGTGAAAAACATGGTCTCAGGCACTGTACATCATCTCCTGTAAATGCATGATTGGGGTCATTTCTGATTATTGGCCCTGACATATGGCTAACATCATTCTCATTACTTTAATAACCATCAACCACTCATGCTGTCAATTTGGCCATAGTCATCTAGGAAGTCAGGCCCATCGGAAAAGAAATAGATCGAGGAACTGCGGAGATGACACCTCAACTGTTTTAGTCATGATCCAAATAATTGATTCCATGTGAATATCCTTTGGCACTCACTTTACCTGCACAACAGCTCAGCTAGGGCCAAGCCAACAGAGAAAGAAACTAAAATTCTAGTGAAAAAAAAGTTGTTGCTGCTTGCTTTAGTAAACTAAGTTGCACTTTATGTGGTTTCCACTGTCCATAAAAATAACCAAATAAACTACAGCACAGATATACTCACTAACAGTTGTTCTGGCTGGTACTTATTTGGATATCATTACGCTACATTGAAAAGTAATAAATGATTTGATGATTCAATCTCCGCAGACGTATCTTTCAATGTCAGACTAAAACTGAAGTTGAAGTTGAAGTATACATGCTAGCAAATGGAGGCTTGAAGCTAGGTCTTCTAACTTGACAGGAGTCTCCCTATAGGGCTAATGATGCTCAGCAGATTATGCTCCAGTTTTAATATCTGGAAATCACAGGCATGTCAGTACCAAATAATAAACTCAAATTTTTTAAGTCAATTTGCATATCATTAATCACCCAAACTGGGCTTCTCTACTGTATATCCATCAACTACAAGTAGAAAACTCATTAGTCTGAAGGTGAAGTCTGACTCTGAATAAACAGTCTTGCTGCCTGTCTTACTGGACTACTCCACCTCACAAACAAACCTAAGAAGCACTTGACAAGAATAATACGTCTCAGATATACACAGGTCTAAAGCAGATGCACACATCTTGGTATTACATCCCCACAGTTTATCTCAAGATTAAATAATATAGCCAAGCTTTGATTCAAATCAAGAAAACATACACGACACAAAAACACACACACAAGCACATACACACATCAGCATGACATGCATGCAGAGGTGATGTTTTATTCACTAGGCATCTGGATGAACTCTACTGGCATGTATTCATGAGGTATATGGTGAACAGCACAACCACACACACACACACACACACAGCCACACACAGCCAGCTGACAAAGGAATATTTTTTCAGGAAGGAGAAGGGATACACACGCATAGATTTATATAGATGAATACAGACAGAAACATGCAAACATTCACACATAAGCAACCATAATGATACAGTGAACACTTGAGAAAGACCAATAGTTTAAAAAAAGCCAGTAAAGTAGAAGCAAGAAGAGAGGAAAGGACAATGATCTGGAAGAAAAAAATGACACAGGACAACAGAAAGGAGGTGAAGAAAAAGAATAGACAAGAGGAGAAAGAAGGTGTTACCATTTTTACTTCTAGGGATTGGAGGCAGAAGGGGATTGTGGGGCTCTCGATCATTCCATTGGAGTCAAAAGCACATATTTTAAAATAGGAATTGACAGCAGTATTAATAAAATGTCGATAGCCCTGGCAGATACTCCATATCTGCAGTCAGCAGTACTTAAGAATCTCTGGCCTCCTCTAATGGCTTTCTAGGGAAGCTTGCCGTCCATTTGTGTGTGTGTGTGTGTGTGTGTGTGTGTGTGTGGGTGGGTGTGTGTGTGGGTGTGTGTGTG